>JBBDGP010004708.1:0-75342 GCA_037952835.1 Lithobates septentrionalis
GACTCACCCCGTCACCCGCACAATTATTCTCTATACAATTTACTCTGGAAAATCCTCCGCAGACCAACGGAACCTGTCTATAATGACAGCAGAATGATTGATTTCTAGTTTCACATCTTTCCTTTTATTTTACGGCAAAAAAACTTCTTTTACTTTATAAAACTGCAAAAGTTGAGATGAAAATAGTAAGAGAAGACCGGTGCTGATCAAATGAAAGCGGAACTCCGGGCAGAAAAACTTTAATTCAACCCACTTCAGTATCGGGCACTTTCACCCCTTCCTGCCCAGGCCAATTTTCAGCTTACGTGGTCATGTGACACTGTACACATAGGACATTTTTATCATTCTTTTCACACAAATAGGGGGGGGGGGGGGGGGTATTTTTTGCTAAACAAACAAAAACAGACTGAAAATGTAAAAAAAAAAAAAAAAACTGTTTTCATAATTTGTTATAAAATTTTGTAAACAGGCAATTTTTCTCCGGCCCTGATGGCCACTGATGAGGTGGCACTGGTGGGCACAGATGAGGTGGCACTTATCAGGAGGCAATGATGAGGTGGTACTGATAGGCGGCAGTGAAGGGCACTGATAGGCTGCAGTGATGGGCACTGATAGGTGACACTGATAGGCAGCACTGATAGTTGGCACTGAGGATGAGGCATTGATGGGCAGCACTGATAGGTGGCACTGGTGGGCATTAATAGGTGCCACTGGTGGGTACTGGTAGGTGGCACTGGTGGGCACTGATAGGCGCTGGTAGGTGACACTGATAGGCATTACTGATAGTTGATACTGATGATGAGGCAGTGATTGGCAGCAATGGTGGGCATTGATAGGTGGCACTGGTGGGTACTAGTAGATGGCACTGATAGGTGCTGGTAGGTGACACTGATAGGCAGCACTGATAGTTGGCACTGATGATGAGGCACTGATGGGCGGCACTGATTGACAGCATTGATAGGTGGCACTGGTGGTCATTGATAGGTGGCACTGGTGGGTACTGGTAGGTTGCACTGGTGGGCAATGCTCAGCAGTACTGATATGCACTGGTAGGTGGCACTGGTGGGTACTAGTAAGTGGCACTGGTGGGTACTGGTAGGTGGCTCTGGTGGGCGCTGCTTAGTAGTACTGATATGCACTGGTAGGTGGCACTGGTGGGCGCTGCTTAGCAGTACTAATATGCACTGGTAGGTGGCACTGGTGGGCACTGGTAGGTGGCACTGGTGGGCGCTGCTTAGCAGTACTGATATGCACTGGTAGGTGGCACTGGTGGGTACTGGTAGGTGGCACTGGTGGGCGCTTCTTAGCAGTACTGATATGCACTGGTAGGTGGCACTGGTGGGCAGTGCTTATCAGCAGTGTGCAGGACCGATGTCCCGTTTACACAAGCCGGTAATCTGCTTTTTCTCTTCACGCTGTCAGAGTGAGGGGGAAAAGTAGCCGATTACCGGCTTCTGTTTACATCACATGATCAGCTGTCATTGGCTGACAGCTGATCACGTGGTAAAAGGTCGGGATCGGCCCTTACCCTGATCTGTGGTCAGCCGAGTCTCATGGACTCCCTAAACACAGAGAGCGCCACCCGAGCCCCGCAGGGGGCACTCAGTCAGAAAATGCACAGGAGGACGTACATGGACGCCCTTCCGGCAATTAAAGCCCGCGCTGTATCTGTCTTTTGGTTATAGCGCAGGCAAGAATAGGTTAAATATATCGCGAAGAATAAAAATCTGCTTTGTGTGCACCAAATGCCACTGCAAACCCAGATATTACCTTGTTAAAGTAGCAGTGATATGATCACTGTGCTGTACACAGCATGTGAAGAGAGAAGGGATGTAGGAGACGCCCAGCAGTTTTACTTTAGATAATTGCAGAACAGAGAATGCTTTACCAGTTTGTTTGTTTTTTAGGTTTTTTTTATTTATTTTTTTTATGGATTTTGGTTTTTTTTTTTTTTAGGGTTTTTTTTTGTTTTTTTTAATGGTTGAACTGGATGGACTTGTGTCTTTTTTCAACCTGACTAACTATGTAACTATGTAACCAGTCTTTGAAGTGTAAGAAGATGATGACTTTTTTTTTTTTTTAAAGCCCTGTTTCTGTAAAGAGCTAACACGGACTAAGGGAACATAGAAGACATGAGGAAAACTGAACTAACTAGCTCTAAACAGGAGGGGAAGACAAAGGGAGAAACCAGAATCACATAGTATACAAGTTGCAGTGTCCCAAAACCTCCACTAGATGTCAGAATACTACGGAACGGGCCGGCCGGAGGAGAAGGTCTCCTTGTACACTGATGACGCGCTTCTTTATTTACAGGATGCGGACGGCTCCCTCGCGGCGGCCCGAGACCTGTTTAACGAATTTGGACACTACTCGGGAGTGCGTATCAACTGGGATAAGTCAGGTCTTTTTCCCCCTTGACCCCCATGCAGGAACTAGCGCCCCAGACAACCAGTTAGTGTGGGTGGAGCAGTTTAAATACTTGGGCATCCAGGTTAGGAGAGACCCGGCCAGTTACTCTGACCTTAGTACAATCCCCATACTTACCCAACTTAATGTACGGCGTGGTCCTCATTACCCCTGAATCTTATGGGCAGAATTAACCTCCTGAAAATGATCTTCCTCCCCAAGTTTCTCTATGTTTTCCGTAATTCCCCGACCTGTTCTTTAAAGAGGTGGAGAAATGTATGGGCAGCTTCATATGGGGGAGGAGCACTTCCTAGAATGGTAAAGTCTACCCTGATCCTTCCGGTGAGATGTGGTGGTCTGGTCACCGTCCGATGGTGGTTCTTGCGGTCATGAGCAGATGCTGCGGTCTGTCTTGAGGCAGTCATTTTGGGCTCTCTTCAGGAACTGGGGGAATCTGATTTATCGGGGACCCCGAGCATACGCTGCGCTACCTCATTCCACTAAGACTACATTCGGGGTCTGGGTTGCTGCGAGGACAAGATTTACCTGGCCCCAACAGATGGTCTCCCTTCACCCCGCTGCGCGGTAATCCCAATGTCCCACATCTCCGTACCATCCCTGACCCCCTGATCTGGGCCAGGTATGGGATAAAGACTTCAGGGGATATTCTAAGGACTGGCAGAACTCAGAACCCGATTCCGTCTACCAGGATGGATGACATTCAGGTAATACTTCCAGCTACGTCATGCCATGGGAGCTCAGTTCCCTACTACCCCGAAGCTAGATATGGACCCGATAGAAGGTAGACTGGCCCTAGAACAGTTGTCTAAGCCTTTGTCCACACTGTATTTTGACCTGCTAGGATGTCGCTCCCCCCAGGATGGAGAACGCCTTTGGGAAAGGTGGAGGGCGGACATACCAGACTTAGACAGGGAGGACTGGGATGACTGTCTTGGAGAAAGAGCCCAGGCGTTAATTTCATCTAGGGACAGGCTGACTCAAGTCAAATTCTTACACCGAGTTTATTTTACACCCCAGAGGCTACATAGCATTTACTCAGAAAGATCTGCAGATTGCACTCGCTGTGGTGGAGAAGACGGTACATACATGTTCTGGAGCTGCCCCGAGAGTGGCCCCGGTTCTGGACCAAGGTGGTGGAACCCATAAACTTTCATCTCCAGCTGGCTCTACTGAGTTATTGCTCCTCAGCCTTCATGATGATGACCAAAGGCCCAGATACACCAAAATACTTATATGTTTTCTGCTATACTATGCTAGAAGGGAAAACATACTTAAGTGGAATTCCCGATCTCCTCCCTCCACGGGTTCTTGGGAACAATCTATTAACTCGGCTCTTCCTATGTACAAGCTGACTTACATAAACAGGAATTGCCCTGAGAAATATGAGAGAGTCTGGCAACCCTGGACCGCATTGTGGGTAACATGGCTTCTGAACAGGGTGATGCCGAGCCCTCTTGTGTCAATCCTATTATCCCCCTCCCATGGAACGCTTGGATATGCATGTTGTGTTGGCAGTCCACTGAACCTTAAATATGACTCTCAACCATTGTAAGATACCCTACATGTACCTTTAACTACTTTCATGTTGTACTTCATAAACTGTACCATACCTATATTTTTCTCAATAAAAGAACATTCTGTTCATGTTAAAAAAAAAGAATACTACGGAACAATAATAACTTGATGCAGTTAAATGATGCAGAAAAAGAGTGGGGCGGCATGCTTTACATCAGGGATCTGCCATTAGCGGACCTCCAGCTGTTGCAAAACTACAAGTCCCATCATGCTTCTGCCTCTGGGTGTCATGCTTGTGACTCTCAGAGTCTTGCTATGCCTCATGGGACTTGTAGTTCTGCAACAGCTGAAGGTCTGCTAATTGTATATCCCTGCTTTTGCCTTCCTGTGATGGCCAGGGGTCAGGGGTCAGGCTTGGTGAACAAGATCGATAGCAGTAGAGAGGCTCCCACTGACCAGCAAGAGAAGCATGCAAGTAGGTCTCCCTGGCATATGACTCAGGCTCAGGTGCAAGTTCTAAGCATTAACCAGTGTTCACCAGAGCTCCTGATGGTGGGGATGGGTTTTACCAGGTTGTGGTCTTTAGGATCGCCCCACAAGGAGGTAAGCAAGCTGGGGTCCAATAGCAGGTTAGGGATCAACGAGTGGTTGCAGGCTGGCATCAAGTGGAAGTGTAGTCAAGGAACAAGCCAAGGGTTGGTAAGGAGTGGTAGCCAAGATACTAACGGCAGCCGGAGTGACAAGAGTGGGATATTGGCTGGAGAGAGCACAATAAACTGGCAAACAGGAAGTTCAGGGGCATGGCTAAAGTGGGAAGTTCATGGGAGGAGCAAAGAGTTCAAGGTTCACCAGAAACAAGAGACAAGGCGAGATTGTCCAAGGAAATGTCCAGGGAGCTGTATAGCATCTCAGGTGGCTCAGCAAGAAGAGATTCCGCCAGCTAGAGCAGAGGTCGCAGGTTCAGATTCAGGTCCTGACATTTCCTCTGGATCGCTTGCAGGTTTGGGGTTCTGATGCAGATTATTAATGTATTTATTTTTGTATTTTGGTTAAACTTGGTTACCATTGTGTCTTCCATTCAACCTGACTATTTAACTTGGAAAGCAATTTTTTTTTAAACTGGAATTTCTCTAGTTTTTATCCAGAAACCGCCATAAGAACTTCCTGGCAATCACAGAACCCCATTTTCTATACTGCAGATGGGTTGTCCTCACAGTACTGAGATTCATGCCGATATTCTGCCATGTGTCATACAGTTACATGTCACATCTTCTGCACCCTTGCCCTCAGTGTACGGCATCTGCAATGAATTGTAATGACTACACATGTATTGTAGAACGGCCTCTCACCTCCCGACTCTCCCAATTACTGTCAGGTCAGAGTTAGTGCAGAGCCAACTCAATAAACCATTCTGTGCCGTCTAATTGCATTCAGTGGAATGACAGGCTCACCCATCTCTATTAACAATTCATGGCACCGTGCTCCCACGTGGAAGATAACTCTCTTTTCCGTCAATACTGGATTATTTTTGGGCACCATGGTGCTTTTCTACAGAAACTGGAAGAAGGAATTAAGGGAGTCCTCTTTAGAAAAGTATATTGATCTCCATGTATTGATCACACTGATATGTGTTAAAATTGGGCTCATCAGGAAAGACTCAATCAGCAAAGACTCCATCAGCAAAGACATTCAGCCCCCCCCCCCCCCCCCCCCCCTCAGATGATGTCATACGGTTTCCCTGGTTAACCACGAACAATATGGCATTCCCAAACTTTGAGGTCAAGACACATGGAGTGCCCATTATAAGAGACTTAAGCTTGGCACATGCATATGGGAAGTTCTTCTTTGGTCTCCATAGCTTCAGCAACTACTCATCCTTTGGGGAGAACACCCTTATTTTGCCTCGTCTGTCCAATGCACCACCCTAAACCCCTTTCCTCTTACTATCTCGCCTTTTGGCCAACCATGAACAATATGGCATTCCCAAACGTTGAGGTTAAGACACATGGAGTGCCCATTACAAGACACTTGGAACATGCATATGGCAAGTCCATAGCTTCAGCAACCACTCATCCTTTGAGGAGAACACCTTTATTTTGCCCCGTCTGTCCAGTGCACCACCCTAGTCCCCTTCCCACTTACTATCTCACCTTTTGGACAACCATGAACAATATGGCATTCCCAAACATTGGCATTAAGACTCATAGAGTGCCACATTACAAAAGACCTAAACTTGGCATGTTCAAAGAAAGGAGTTCTCCTTTGGTCTCCATAGCTTCAGCGGTCCAAACCATTTGGTGGAGGGGGGATTATGGTGGGGGGTTGTCTTTCAGGGGTTGGGCTTGGCCCCTTAGTTCCAGTGAAGGGAACTCTTAAGCATAACAAGACATTTTGGACAATTTCATGCTTCCAATTTTGTGGGAACAGTTTGGGGACGGCCCCTTCCTGTTCCAACATGACCGCGCACCAGTGCACAAAGCAAGGTCCATAAAGACCTTGATGAGCGAGTTTTGGGTGGAGGAACTTGACTGGCCTTCGCAGAGTCCTGACCTCCACCCCATAGAACACCTTTGGGATGAATTAGAGCGGCTCAGCCCTTCCTTCTCTGCCTTCTCATCCAACATCAGTGCCTGACCTCACAAATGCGCTTCTGGAAGAATGGTCAAACATGATTCCCATCGACGCACTCCTAAACCTTGTGGACAACCTTCCCAGAAGAGCAGCTAGCAAAGGGTGGGCCAACTCAATATTGAACCCTACAGGCTAAGACTGGGATGCCATTAAAGTTCATGTGTGTGCAAAGGCAGGTGTCCCAATACTTCTGGTAATATAGTGTAGTTAGAACTGGCTCTTGGAAAAGCCTGTTCCACTTTTTCACTGTACAGCTGTTACGGTAAATAACCCTTTCCATATGTGGTGGTTAAACCTCATTTACTCCTGGTGCAAAGAGGGTCCCCTTGTCTATTTTCTGGGGAAAATCCAAACATCTCAGCACACTGGCTGTGCTTCCTGTATGCATAACAGAGTTTATTTTCCAGTTTGGACTGGAGGACACTGATAAGGGTTAAAGGCATTTGAGGAAGCGTTTCTTCAGGGCTGGCCAATTCAGTGACACCAGCCTCTGGACACCTCTGAAATATAACTAGTCATTTCGTGAGGCAATTTTATCCACAGTCAGCTCAGGTTATTGTAAAGGCCAGAGGCAAAACAAATCAATATGTTGCACCGAGCCAAGTCATTAATTAAAGCCGATGTAATTCTCATCCTGGGAGAGGTTGGAGTCAGTAAATCCCTGAGACCAAACGGCCAGCTCCTTGTAATTAGGGGGCTTGATGGAATTAGTAATGAATTCTCCCACTCCTCACGAGCGAGACCATCTGTCAGGGCTGGGCTCAGCCCTTCCTTCTCTGAGCTGGAAGCTCAGCTGTTGGCTAATTCCCAGCTCCCATCTCTCTCCACAGTTACTCAGCTGTTGATGATATCCTGCTCGTCAGTCCTGCCTACTTAAGCCGTCCAGCCCAGATGATCTCTGCCTTCGCCTTGGTCAGATGTCTAGAGACGCTCTCCTGCATTCCTGTTTAAGACTTGTTAGGCTGACATTCCTTCTGGCTCCAGATCCTGCTTGCTGTTCTACTACGCTCATCTCTGGCTCCCTGATGTTTTGGCTTGTCTGACTATCCGTTCCAGTTCCTGAACTCTGGCTATGTTTTGACTACCTTTACTCTGTTTACCTTTTTTTATTATTATTAAACAAGTGTGATATAACTGTACTTCTGTCTCGGTCTGATTTCATGGTTTCTGACAGTAGGCGAAGGCTATGAATTCAGAAGATGCAGTAAATCCACTTGTTGGTAATATTTTTATAGTACAACCTGTGTTATAGGCCGTCCTTGCTGCTGCTCCAGTCTCCGTGCAGACATCCCGCCTCGAGTATTACCTCTATAAGAGGTATGTCTGGTTCCACTCCTCTTCCCCAGCGATTTGGGGGTGATCCAGTCCAATGCAGAGGGTTTCTCAACCAGGTTGAGATATAATTTGAGATGCCTCCCCAGGCGTTTCCCACGGACAGAAGCAAAGCAGGTTTTGTGATATCTTTGCTTTCTGAGAGAGCCTTGGCCTGGGCAAACCCTCTATGGGAGATGCAAAAACCTGTTGTCTTGAGTTACCCTGAGTTTGTGGCTTCCTTTAAAAAGGTATTTGACATTCCCACATGCTCCGCTTTTGCTGCCAGGTGCCTCATGTTCATCAAACAGAGTACGAGACCTGTTGCCGATTACGCCATTGAATTCCTTACTCTGGCAGCAGAGGTTGCTTGGAACAATGAGGCCCTCGTGGTAGTAGCCATTGTCCCATATTGGGCTGTGTTTAGTAAAGCCTTCTACCACCTGTAACTGTCTGGCCTTATTCCATATTTTCTGGACTAGGGCAAATGTGGGGAATCTCTTATTAGACTTTGCGTAGGCCAAATCCCCCAGTGTTTCTTAGTGGAGAAGATTCCTAGTGTCCCACAGTGTCTCTTATTGAAGAAGATTCTCAGTGTTTCCTACTGTTTCCTAGTGGAGAAGATTCCTACTATCCCCTAGTGCAGGGATATCATATGCAATTAGCGGACCTCCAGCTGTTGCAGAACTACAAGTCACATGAGGCATAGCAAGACTTTGACAGCCACAAGCATGACACCCAGAGGCAGAGGCATGATGGGACTTGTAGTTTTGCAACAGCTGGAGGTCTGCTAATTGCATATCCCTGCCTTAGTGTTTCTTATTGGAGAAGATTCCTAGTGTCCCCCCAGTGTTTCCTAGTGGAGAAGATTCCTAGTGTCCCCCCAGTGTTTCGTAGTAGAGAATATTCCTAATGTTCCCCAGTGTTAACTGGTGGAGAAGATTCCTAGTATTCCAGTATTCCCCAGTGTTTCCTAGTGGATAAGATCCCTAGTGTCCCCCAGTGTTTCCTAGTAGAGAAGAGTCCTAGTGTTCCCCAGTGTTTCCTAGTGGAGAAGATCCCTAGTGTCCCCCAGTGTTTCCTAGTGGAGAAGATTCCTAGTGTTCCCCAGTGTTTCGTAGTAGAGAATATTCCTAATGTTCCCCAGTGTTAACTGGTGGAGAAGATTCCTAGTATTCCAGTATTCCCCAGTGTTTCCTAGTGGAGAAGATTCCTAGTGTCCCCCAGTGTTTCCAAGCAGAGAAGAGTCCTGGTGTTCCCCAGTGTATCCTAGTGGAGAGGATTCCTAGTGTCCTCCAGTGTTTCCTAGTAGATAATATTCCTAATGGTCCCCATTGTTTCCTAGTGAAGAAGATTCCTAGTATTTCCCAGTGTTTCTTAGTGGAGAAGATTCCTAGTGTCCTCCGGTGTTTCCTAGTGGAGAATATTCCTAATGTTCCCCAGTGTTAACTGGTGGAGAAGATTCCTAGTATTCCAGTATTCCCCAGTGTTTCCTAGTGGAGAAGATTCCTAGTGTCCTCCAGTGTTTCCTAGTAGAGAATATTCCTAATGTTCCCCAGTGTTACCTAGGGGAGAAGATTCCTAGTATTCCAGTATTCCCCAATGTTTTCTAGTGGAGAAGATTCCTAGTGTCCTCCAGTGTTTCCTAGTGGAAAAGATTCCTAGTATTCCAGTATTCCCCAGTGTTTCCTAGTGGAGAAGATTCCTAGTGTCCCCCAGTGTTTCCAAGCAGAGAAGAGTCCTGGTGTTCCCCAGTGTATCCTAGTGGAGAAGAGTCCTAGTGTCCTCCAGTGTTTCCTAGTAGATAATATTCCTAATGGTCCCCAGTGTTTCCTAGCGGAGAAGAGTCCTAGTGTACCCCAGTATTTCCTAGTGGGGAAGATTCCTAGTGTTCCCCAGTGTTAACTGGTGGAGAAGATTCCTAGTATTCCAGTATTCCCCAGTGTTTCCTAGTGGAGAAGATTCCTAGTGTCCTCCAGTGTTTCCTAGTAGAGAATATTCCTAGTATTCCAGTGTTTCCTAGTGGAGAATATTCCTAATGTTCCCCAGTGTTTCCTAGTGGAGAATATTCCTAGTATTCCAGTGTTTCCTAGTGGAGAATATTCCTAGTATTCCAGTATTCCCCAGTGTTTCCTAGTGGAGAATATTCCTAGTATTCCAGTATTCCCCAGTGTTTCCTAGTGGAGAATATTCCTAGTATTCCAGTATTCCCCAGTGTTTCCTAGTAGAGAAGATTCCTAGTGTCCTCCAGTGTTTCCTAGTGGAGAAGAGTCCTAGTGTTCCCCAGTGTTTCCTATTAGAGAATATTCCTAATGTTCCCCAGTGTTACCTAGTGGAGAAGATTTCTAGTGTCCCCCAATGTTTTGTAGTAGAGAATATTCCTAATGTTCCTCAGTGTTATCTGGTGGAGAAGATTCCTAGTATTCCAGTATTCCCCAGTGTTTCCTAGTGGAGAAGATTCCTAGTGTCTTCCAGTGTTTCCTAGTGGAGAAAAGTCCTAGTGTCCCCCAGTGTTTCCTAGCAGAGAAGAGTCCTAGTGTTCCCCAGTGTTTCCTAGTGGAGAAGATTGCTATTATTCCCTAATGTTTCCTAGTGCACATCGTGAGAAGCTCACAGTGTGCAGTGAAATCAGAGTAAGACCCCTTTCACACTCACCCGAGGGCTTTCACACTGAAGCGGTGCGCTGGCAGGAGAAGAAAAAATCTCCTGCTAGCCGCATCTTTGGAGCGGGGAAGGAGCGGTGTATTCACCGCTCCTAAACCACTCCTGCCCATTGAAATCAATGGGACAGCGCGGCTATACCGCAGCAATACCACGGCTATAGCCGCGCTATACGAGGGGTTTTAACCCTTTTTCGGCTGCCAGCGGGGGGTTAAAACCGCACCGCTAGCGGCCGAATACCGCGGTGAAACAGCGCTAAAAATAGCGCTGTTTTACCCCTGACGCCCCCTACCGCCCCAGTGTGAAAGGGGCCTAAGTCATTTCAGCCCAGGAGAGGAACCCCTTAAACTGTACAAAACTGAAGGGAAGGCTGGAATTGAGATTTAGGAATTTGTCTTCATTTTCTGTCTCGGTGGCCGTCGGGACAAACACAGGGGCTGAATCTCTACAGCAAACAAACCTGACAGCGGGTCTAACCTTTCCAAGCTCCAAAACAAAACTAAAAAAAAAAATAAAACACTTCACTTTTACATACATTGTAAATGTTTCTTTGTAAAACAAAGATTCTTTTATATCAGTGAATTTTTCCTCCTGTTTGGAAGTAATTGTTATATTGATCGGGTATTCTTTCTCTGAAGACCTCTGGGCTGGAATCCTCTAGGTCCTGAGGGTCTCCTATTTCCTCAATGTGACACATCTACTGCTATCAATGATAAGATGCTGAGCATTAGATGTCCTCTATATCTATATACAGAGAGTGCCCTCTACAGGTAACTTTTATATCTGCTTACCATGAAAAGATATGTAAACCCAATATACACCCAATCACTAAAATCTCCTGTAAGCTGTAACATGTTATTGTCATTATAATATATAAGTCTAAATCTGAAGCTTTTATGTAAAATAATTTTGGGGATCCTGCCACAGGGGTCCTTGGTTAGGCACTTCCTGTATTAGGGTGACAACACTGTCCCCGTCCCCTAATTCTGCTTCCACGTTGTCACCCTGCTACATGGGCTACAACCTGCTGTTTCAACACACATTACACAGGCAATTTTCTTCCTGGTTGGTAAGTCGATGGGAATTAAAGTCAGAGGCAGCCAGGCAGTTAGCATCTTCGGAAGAGGTTCAGGCAACCCCCCTCTTGCTGTCAGTGCAGGTGCTGACCTGTTTTTTTTTTACCCATTAAGAAACCATTAAAACCAAACTCAATAAACAAAAGTATTTTTATTGCTCTTATTTATTTTTCCAGTGATCATGTATACAGGCATTCACTTTACAATACACTATTAATCCGTCTTTTTTTATTTTTTTTATAGAAGTATTTTAGATATATTCTTTTCTTTTTTTGTTTTAAGATCTATTCTTTTTTTCTTTATAGATGTATTTCAGGTATTCGCTGGTATTAAACATTTTCCCCATCAATGCAGGATCAGGATGTACATTATTTACAGGGCACTTGGAGAGGAAAAATTACCCCTTCCCTTTACACTTAGGGGTGTATTTATAAGAAAATACAAAAATAATAAAATGCATAGCTGTTTATCCATCAAAGCTGTATGTAAATGTGCTCTGTGTGAGTAGAGCAAAATCAAATGTTCTCAGGCTATAGTCTCTGCAATTTGAATGTGTAAATGTAGAAAATACCACATCATGGCCACTAGATGGCACTGAGGATCATACTTTGTTCCTATGAAAGTCAGAGCCATCTAGTGGTCTTAATGTGGTATTTTCCCCAATTTACACATTTGAAAACCCCCAAGAACATTCAATATTGCACCCTTCAGAAAGGACCGAATTTAAACGCAGTTTCGATGGGGGAGCACCTCTGCAAATTTATTTATAAACACCAGTTACCGACAATTTATATTCAAAAGGAAAAAAAAATTCAGAGTGGTGCAATTTCTTCCAATCACCGATTACTTTGTAGCAACATTACGGGATTGTTCCGACCAGAACTGATACTCGGGTACTCCAGCAGGCAGGTGTCCCAGTGCTGGCCGAGCTTACCCTTGAAAGTGAATCTCATTTTATAAAGAAGGCGGCTACAACGCAACATAAAGCCCAACTCCGGCCAAAAGTCCGTCTTTAGTTTTGGATGCAGAAGGATTAGAACTTCTATCAGGTCCTAAATTCTGTCTGTATCCATGTGGAGGAGATTATTTTATATGCTGCCTGTAAAGAGATGTTCTCTCTGAGGTTTGTCGACTAGACAGGAAGTGTAGAAGTTTTCTGTCTCATATGTCCAATATGAGAACACAGACAGCAATAAAACGATGAGGTCCCAAACCTTCCGCGATCTATCCAAGACTTTAAAAAAAAAAGGTTTTGGCTGGAGTTGGGCTTCAACATTTTAGTATTGGAAACATGGTGGCCAAACACCTTCTCCAGATGTTGTGATGGATCCAACAGCAGAAGTTTGAGGATTGAGAAGGACAACACTCTGAATATACCGGAGACATGAGGGCTTATCTAGGGAGGCAGTGCAAAGGGCCATGATGTGCTTTGAGCCTCAGCAGCCAATCAGACAGATTTCTTAAGAATGGATGGCTTCTGATTGGTGGCTGTGGGTTTGCACATCGCCCTTTCCCTTACTAAATAAGGGCCACAGTCTACAAAACCTGCAATATGGCTTCTGAAGGACACGGCATGTGTCGGCCCTCAAAAGGCGCTTCTGTTTTGGTTTTGTTTGCGGAGTTTCTTCTTAAATGACATATTCATGGCAATACCCACGACCATACATCCCAGAGCCACGCCGCCGATGGAGGCCACGATCACCGACCACATCGGCACCTGGTCTCCATTATCATTTTTATTCTCAGGTTCGACTAAGTCCTGGGTCGGAAGACCACTGTTCTTCAGAGTGAAGAGGTAGGGGCGGTCCTGGAACAACACAACATAAAGCCAAATGACATGAGGTCTCCACTGCAACTTCATCCAACCCTCTCCAGACAACCTAAAGGGTGAATCCAGGTTGTTGCCCAAATTTGACAACTCCAGCCCCCCCGCCCAAGATCATGTCTCCACAAACAACTCTCCCCCATCCCCAGTACATGTCCCCACAAACAACTCCCCCCATCCCCAGTACATGTCCCCACAAACAACTCCCCCCATCCCCAGTACATGTCCCCACAAACAACTCCCCCCATCCCCAGTACATGTCCCCACAAACAACTCCCCCCATCCCCAGTACATGTCCCCACAAACAACTCCCCCCATCCCCAGTACATGTCCCAACAAACAACTCCCCCCATCCCCAGTACATGTCCCAACAAACAACTCCCCCCATCCCCAGTACATGTCCCCACAAACAACTCCCCCCATCCCCAGTACATGTCCCCACAAACAACTCCCCCCATCCCCAGTACATGTCCCAACAAACAACTCCCCCCATCCCCAGTACATGTCCCCACAAACAACTCCCCCCATCCCCAGTACATGTCCCAACAAACAACTCCCCCCATCCCCAGTACATGTCCCCACAAACAACTCCCCCCATCCCCAGTACATGTCCCCACAAACAACTCCCCCCATCCCCAGTACATGTCCCAACAAACAACTCCCCCCATCCCCAGTACATGTCCCCACAAACAACTCCCCCCATCCCCAGTACATGTCCCAACAAACAACTCCCCCCATCCCCAGTACATGTCCCCACAAACAACTCCCCCCATCCCCAGTACATGTCCCCACAAACAACTCCCCCCATCCCCAGTACATGTCCCAACAAACAACTCCCCCCATCCCCAGTACATGTCCCAACAAACAACTCCCCCCATCCCCAGTACATGTCCCCACAAACAACTCCCCCCATCCCCAGTACATGTCCCAACAAACAACTCCCCCCATCCCCAGTACATGTCCCAACAAACAACTCCCCCCCATCCCCAGTACATGTCCCCACAAACAACTCCCCCCATCCCCAGTACATGTCCCCACAAACAACTCCCCCCATCCCCAGTACATGTCCCAACAAACAACTCCCCCCATCCCCAGTACATGTCCCCACAAACAACTCCCCCCATCCCCAGTACATGTCCCAACAAACAACTCCCCCCATCCCCAGTACATGTCCCCACAAACAACTCCCCCCATCCCCAGTACATGTCCCAACAAACAACTCCCCCCATCCCCAGTACATGTCCCAACAAACAACTCCCCCCATCCCCAGTACATGTCCCCACAAACAACTCCCCCCATCCCCAGTACATGTCCCAACAAACAACTCCCCCCATCCCCAGTACATGTCCCCACAAACAACTCCCCCCATCCCCAGTACATGTCCCAACAAACAACTCCCCCCATCCCCAGTACATGTCCCAACAAACAACTCCCCCCCATCCCCACATCCGCTGCTGAAAAAAAAAACACTTTTATTACTCCCTGTGACTCCTTGTAAAATTCTTCCAGGGATTCCTTCGCTCCCATTGATGTAGATACACCCCAGACCTACATCTTCTAAGGGTATGTTCATGTTCTCCCCCACCCTTTCTCAAATTCTCTCTTTCTGCCGCATTCAACTGACACACAGCTTGCCCTACCAGGCCACATCTCAGAACCCCTTCCTGCTCCACTAGGGGCCACCTACCCCCCCACTGCTGCCATATTCTCCCCCAGGCTAGCTACCTGTCCAGGAATGGAGAGAGGAGCACCCTTCACATGGGAAGAGCTGACCAGGAAAGGTGGAACCATTAGCACTTTTACTGGCCACGCCATGGCATCAGGTGAGCCACCAAAGGCATACAATGTGGTGCCACCCACAAAAAAATGCCACCTGAAGCAGAGGGCGCTCTTCACCTCCTACTCTGACCCCGCTCTGTGATTTGACTGGATATTTCGAGTTAGAGCTCGAAGTCGTGTTCACTTACATTGGTGGGACATTTCAGTCTGTTCCGGTCGTAGGTGTAGTTGTTGTAGTCCGTTTTCTGTCCAACTGGCTCCAGCTGAGAATGCAAAACAAATGTATTGTAACATAAAGCGATTAAAAAAGAAACAACAGGTTGGGTCAGGGGCCACCATTACCAGACTTGGGGCCCCATACAGTCCTCCCCCTCCCCATGCTCTTTAACCCTTTTTTTTTTTATTTTGGACACATGACTAACCCCTTCAATACCGGGTACTTTCACCCCCTTCCTGCCCAGGCCAGTTTTCAGCTTTCAGCGCTCTCACACTTTGAATGACAATTACTCAGTCATGTGACATTGTACACACAGGACATTTGTATCATTTTTTTCACACAAATAGAGATTTCTTTTGGTGGTATTTAATCACCTCTGGGGGTCTTATTTTTTGCTAAATAAACAAAAAAAGAAAGAACATTTTGAAAAAAAAAGTTTTTCTTAGTGTCTGTTATGATGCAGCGCCTTGAAAAAGTATTCATACCCCATGACATTTCCCACATATGGTTACACCCAAAAACGTAAATGTATTTTATTGGGATTTTATGTGATAGACCAACACAAAGTGTCACATAATTGTGAAGTGGAAGGAAAATCATAAATGATACAAATAAATATGTGAAAAGTGTGGGGGGGGGGGCATTTGTATGGCACCCCCCGGAGTCAATACTTTGTAGAACCCCCTTTCTCTACAAGTCTTTTTGGGGTAGTCTCTACCCACTTTGCACATCTAGAGAGGGACATTTCTGCCCATTCTTCTTTGTAAAATATCTCAAGCTCTGTCAGATTGGATGGAGAGCGTCTGTGAACAGCAATTTTCAAGTCTTGCCACAGATTCTCAATGTGATTTAGGTCTGGACTGTGACTGGGCCATTCTAACACATGAATATGCTTTGATCTAAACCATTCCATTGTAGCTCTGGCTGGATGTTTCGGGTCGTTGTCCTGCTGGAAGGTGAACCTCCCCCCAGTCTCAAGTCTTTTGTAGACTCTAACAGGTTTTCTTCTAAGATTGTCCTGTATTTGGCTCCATCCATCTTCCCATCAACTCTGACCAGCTTCCCTGTCCCTGCTGAAGAAAACCATCCCCACCACATGATGCTGCCACCACCATGTTTCACGGTGGGGATGGTGTGTTCAGGGTGATGTGCAGTGTTAGTTTTCCACTACACAGTGTTTTGCTTTTAGACCAAAAAGTAGAATTTTGGTCTCATCTGACCAGATCACCTTCTTCCACATGTTTGCTGTGTCCTCCACATGGCTTCTCACAAACTACAAACAGGACTTCTTATGACTTTCTTTCTCCAATGTCTTTCTTCTTGTCACTCTTCCATAAAGGGCAGATTTGTGGAGAACACGACTAATAGTTGTCCTGTGGACAGATTCTCCCACCTGAGCTGTGGATCTCTGCAGCTCCTCCAGAGTTACCATGGACCTCTTGGCTCTTCTCTGATGAATGCTCTCCTTGCCCGGCCGGTCAGTTTAGGTGGACGGCCATGTCTTGGTAGGTTTGCGGTTGTGCCATACTCTTTCCATTCTCCGATGATGGATTGAACAGAGCTCCGTGAGATGATCAAAGCTTGGGAGATTGTTTTATAATCTAACCCTGCTTTATACTTCTCCACAACTTTATCCCTGACCTGTCTGGTGTGTTCCTTGGCCTTCATGATGATGTTTGTTCACTAAGCTTCTGTAACAAACAAATGAGGGCTTCACAGAACAGCTGTATTTATACTGAGATGAAATTACACACAGGTGGACTCTATTTACTAATTAAGTGACTTCTGAAGGCAATTGGTTCCTCTAGGTTTCAGTTAGAGGTATCAGAGTGGAGGGCTGAATATAAATGCCCCCCCCCCACACACACACACACACTTTTCACATATTTATTTGTATCATTTTTCATTTTCCTTCCACTTCACAATTATGTGCCATTTTGTGTTGGAATAAAATCCTCCTGAAGAAGACCACAATTAGAAAACGCGTAGGTTTTTTTTGTGGAAGATCATATACAACTTTGCAGTAAAATGCAATTTTAGCAAGATTTCATACGATATGTAGTTCCATCTTGATCAATGTTTTTTTTAATTTCATGTGAATGCCAGAGCTCAAACTTTTTACAACTCTCATGTAATTGTCAAATAGCCTTTTGATACAATAAAGAAATTTAAACAATGACCTTTGAATCATTTTTTGCTGCTAAAAAACCCCATGAGGGAATTTTTCCATTATTTTTATTTGTATCATTTGTCATTTTCCTTCCACTTCACAATTATGTGCCACTTTGTGTTGGTCTATCACATAAAATCCCAATAAAATCAAGGGGTATGAATACTTTTTCAAGGCACATTTTTTTAATTCACGCATGAGTGCTGATGAGGCTGCACTGATGTGCACTGAAGAGGCAACACTGATTGGCACTGATGGGGCTGCTCTGATGATCAGGGCCCTAATCTTTAGTGTGAACAATGTCCTTACTGTGCCCTGCGTCAGCCTTGCTGGTTGTCAGCTCTCCTTTCCTCACACAGACACAATGTGTGAGGAAAGGAATGCCGATAACCAGCAAGTCTGTTTATATGTAAGCAGCTGTGATTGGCCCTTTAACTAACTATTAAATTATATTATTGGTATTGGAATTTCCTTTCAAATTTGGCTGTTAGTGAACATATCTAAACGAATAGAACGTAATAAATTAATAATAATAAATAACAATATTAATAATAAAAACGTTATTATTTATTATTAATTCATTCCTTTCAAATTCGTCTGTTAGTCAACGTAACAAGTACGAATTTATCCGAAGTTATGAATGCCACATCTAAACAAATGGAACGGAATGAATTAATAATAAATAATAATAACTTTTTTATTATTATTATTGTTCTGTATTATTATTAATTTGTTATGTTTCATTCGTTATTTCCGATAATTTGTAACTTCAGATAAATTTCGTTACGGTCACTAACAGCCAGATTTGAAAGGAAATTCCAATACCTATCATTTAATACAGGGGTGTCCAAACTTTTTTAAAAGAGGGCCAGATTTGATGAATAGAACATGCTTGAGGGCCGACCATTTTGCCTGACATTTTTAAACCAATAAAATTTGGTCTAAGTGTGTCCGTCCGAGCGCTAATACACGGCCCAACAAGAATTCTTTTGCCTTTGTGCTGTGAATAGATGAGCTCGGGCGTGTTATTTGGATATTTAATCGGCTTATAACACGCACCTTCACTTTAAAAAGGAAGTTTCAGGAAAAAAATCTTAAATTTTAAATAAAGAACTGTGAAGCAAAATAAGGGTCAGTGCCCATCAATGCAGCCTAATCAGTGCCTATCTGCAGCCCCCACCGTATTGACATGAATGCAGCCCCCACCGTATTGACATGAATGCAGCCCCCACCGTATTTTCATGAATGCAGCCCCCACTCCATTGCCATGAATGCAGCCCCCACCGTATTGACATATCTACTTCTGTTTTTCATTCACACCCCACCGTATTGGCATGAATGCAGCCCCCACCGTATTGACATGAATGCAGCCCCCACCGTATTGACATGAATGCAGCCCCCACCGTATTGACATGAATGCAGCCCCCACCGTATTGACATGAATGCAGCCCCCACCGTATTGACATGAATGCAGCCCCCACCGTATTGACATGAATGCAGCCCCCACCATATTAACATGAATGCAGCCCCCACATTCACATGAATGCAGCCCCCACATTCACATGAATGCAGCCCCCACATTGACATGAATGCAACCCCCACAGTATTGACATGAATGCAGCCCCCACATTGACATGAATGCAGCCCCCACCACATTGACATGAATGCAGCCCCCACCACATTGACATGAATGCAGCCCCCACCACATTGACATGAATGCAGCCCCCACCACATTGACATGAATGCAGCCCCCACCACATTGACATGAATGCAGCCCCCACCACATTGACATGAATGCAGCCCCCACCACATTGACATGAATGCAGCCCCCACCACATTGACATGAATGCAGACTCACCATTGCCGTCAGTGCAGCCTGATTCATGTCCATCTGCAGCCTTGGAGAAGACAGGGAGGGGGCGGGACAAGCGCCAACAGATATACAGGAGAAATTCCTGTTTTTATCGGCAGCCTCTTTAATTGAAAGTCCCGCCTCCTATGATGGACAAAACAATTGTCCAATGGCAGCGCAGGAGACAGGACTTCCTTTTACACAGGACGCCGTGTAAACAGGAAATTCTCCTGTATCCTGTACGGCGCTCGTCCCGCCCCCTCCAAGGCAGCCAGCATATTTATCTTTTATGGCCCCCGGTGCTCGGGGATTCGTTGGGGGCCACAAAAGATATATATGTCAAAATTACCAGGCGGGCCGTCCGAAACCAGACCGCGGGCCGCAATTGGCCCGCGGGCCGGACTTTGGACATGCCTGATTTAATAGTTCTTTTGAATTTTCGGATTTTCTTTCTTATTTTCGGATTTTTCAAATTTTTGAATTTTCAAATTTACGAATTGCGATCATAACGAATGACCCGGAAAAAAATAAATGAATGAAACGAAAACAAACACATTTTTCGGTAGTGCACGTCTTGTACCTACAGCAGTGGCAGTAAAAGGGTGAATTCTCCCAGGTCTCCCCGTGAACTTTTCAGTGCCCCGCCCCCCCCCCAGAGCCCCCCTTTTACTTACCTGAGCCCGATCGTTCCAGCGAATGAGCACACCAGCTCCAGCCGCTGTCTCGGGTCCTCATTGGATAGATTGATAGCGGTGGGAGCCGGGGGGCGTGGCCAAGTCCTGCTGTCTGTGTCAATGGACGCACGGGTCCCCCCAGGGAGAGCATCTCTCCAATGGGGGCAGCCGAAGGAGGGGAGGAGCCTGCAGCGCCACCGGGGGGGACCCGAGAAGAGGAGGATCGGGGGGCCGCTGTGTGCAAAACACATTGCCCAGAGCAGGTAAGTATGACATGTTTGGTATTTTTTTTAAACATAGCTTTATAAAATGTCTATTAGTACTTTATCACTGAACGTGGCGGGGTGGCCGGTGGTGCCCGGCGGTGCCCGGTGTTGCCTGGGTGACCCGACATACCATGTTATTCCACAGCGCCTTCGCCATCTCTGCATGTCCGCGCTCATGGAAGTGGAAGCAGTCCTTGGAGAAGTAGCTCACATCCGGTTGTCCGAGCTGAGAAAAGATTACAATGCATTGGATTAAAACATAAAATATACTGATGTCATTTTATACTCAGTGATGTCATCACCTGGTCTCTGTGCTTCTTTATGTAATGGGGGCAGATCATGGCTGGTGGGAGGGGCTGGCAGGGGGCTGTACATACCTTCCTGAAAACATCCCAGCCCCCGGCCTCACTACTCCTCTCCATAGACCTCAGCCCTGATGCAAGCAGTGGGAGGGGTTATGCAAATATTAACAACACCTTGGTGGGCGGGTGTCAGTCTGGAGGAGTGGGAGTTCCTAGGTGGGCTGTATTTGCATAAGTGACGCCTACATGCGATGCTGACCCTCCATGATTGAAAGACCTAAAGTCCAATGAGTGAAAGGGGCGGGGCCAGGGACAGTCGGGCTAAAGCTGGACCTCCTCCAGCCAGGAAATGAGACGGGGCTCTGACTTGCTGCAGCTTCTAGTGCATATGGTGAGAAGCTCACAGTGTGCAGTGAAATCAGAGAAAAACGTTTCAGTCCAGGGGGAGGAGCCGCTACACCTGTGCAAGACTGAAGGGGAGGAACCGGTACACCTGTGCAAAACTGAAGGAGGAGGAGCTGGTACACGAGTGCAAGACTGAAGGGGGAGGAGCCGGTACACCTGTGCAAAACTGAAGGGGGAGGAGCCGCTACACCTGTGCAAGACTGAAGGGGGAGGAGCCGGTACACCTGTGCAAGACTGAAGGGGGAGGAGCCGGTACACCTGTGCAAGACTGAGGGGGAGGAGCCAGTACACCTGTGCAAGACTGAAGGGGGAGGAGCCGATACACCTGTGCAAGACTGAAGGGGGAGGAGCCAATACACCTGTGCAAGACTGAAGGAGAGGAGCCGGTACACCTGTGCAAGACTGAAGGAGAGGAGCCGGTACACCTGTGCAAGACTGAAGGGGAGGAGCCGGTACACCTGTGCAAGACTGAAGGAGAGGAGCCGGTACACCTGTGCAAGACTGAAGGGGAGGAGCCGCTACACCTGTGCAAGACTGAAGGGGAGGAGCCGCTACACCTGTGCAAGACTGAAGGGGGAGGAGCTGGTACACCTGTGCAAGACTGAAGGGGAGGAGCCAGTACACCTGTGTAAGACTGAAGGAGAGGAGCCGGTACACCTGTGCAAGACTGAAGGGGAGGAGCCGGTACACCTGTGCAAGACTGAAGGGCAGGAGCCGCTACACCTGTGCAAGACTGAAGGGGGAGGAGCTGGTACATCTGTGCAAGACTGAAGGGGAGGAGCCGGTACACCTGTGCAAGACTGAAGGAGAGGAGCCGGTACACCTGTGCAAGACTGAAGGGGAGGAGCCGCTACACCTGTGCAAGACTGAAGGGGGGGAGGAGCCGGTACACCTGTGCAAGACTGAAGGGGGGAGGAGCCGCTACACCTGTGCAAGACTGAAGGGGGGGAGGAGCCGGTACATCTGTGCAAGACTGAAGGGGGGAGGAGCCGGTACACCTGTGCAAGAAGGGGAGGTAGGAGGGAGGATTTAATTGAAAATAAAAGTGCAATGCCCAGAAAGATTCGCCATGGAGGTGGACTGAGCGTGCTCCTGCTCAGAGTGTCTTCCCAACACTAATGGAAGATGGAGGTATAAGGAGAAGAGTCGGGAACTCCTCCTTCTGAAAAGTCACTTTATTACATTGAGTGGAGTGTAAAAGTACAGTGGATTACGCAATTCAGCAATACTTAATCATAGGCAGATTTGATTGGTAAAGGGACAGTAATGATATTAATGAGAAATGTCAGACTGGTTGTCATGTTGATCCATTTGCTTTGTAAGAATCTGACCCCGAACGAATATGCAGGTCAAAAGATCTGACATAACTAGTTGCACAATTTTCTTCCTGGTTGTTAAAGAGGAACTGCAGTCTGCTCATATAATTTGTAATAAAAACATCTTTGCCATTCTGAAGCTTCCCTCCAACCACTTTGCATATTATTTTATATATACTGGGATTCTGTACTTGCCAAATATGCTGCAGAAATCTCCCTCCACTGAGTCTGGCTGCAGCCATTTGAAATGTGGGCAGCTGAAGCTGCTGCCTGCTCACTTCCTGGATTTACACAGAGGCACACCTCCAGCTCTGCAGCTCTCATTGGCCCTCTTATGACTCATCCCCCCTCCCTTCCTGGCAATCTCACGTGAGAGAGAGAGCTGTGAATGATGTCATAAGCCAAGGCTAATGACCAGACAGGAAACAGGAAGTGGGATGTATAAAGGATTTACTGGCAGAAAAAAAAATGTTTTACTATCCAAAGTTAAAACAACAACAAAAGCAGAAGATTTAATAGACGGAAAGATGAAAAATTGATTGAAGGTCAATGGGAAGTCGATGGGAATTAAAGTCGGAGGCAGCCAGGCAGTTAGCATCTTTAGAAGAGGTTCAGGCAGCCCGCCCTCTTTCTGTCAGTGCAGGTACTGACCTGTTATTTCTACCCATTAAGAAACAATTAAAACCAAATTCAATAAAAAAAAGTCTTTTTATTGCTCTTATTTATTTTTCCAGTGATCATGTATACAGGCATTCACTTTACAATATTTCAGATATATTCTTTTGTTGTTTATCCATCGAAGCTGTATGTAAATGTGCTCTGTATAAGTAGAGCAAAATCGAATGTTCTCAGTAGGGATGAGCCGAACACCCCCCTGTTCGGTTCGCACCAGAACATGCGAACAGGAAAAAAGTTTGTTCGAACACACGAACACCGTTAAAGTCTATGGGACACGAACATGAATAATCAAAAGTGCTAATTTTAAAGGCTAATATGCAAGTTATTGTCATAAAAAGTGTTTGGGGACCCGGGTCCTGCCCCAGGGGACATGGATCAATGCAAAAAAAAGTTTTAAAAACGGCCGTTTTTTCAGGAGCAGTGATTTTAATAATGCTTAAAGTCAAACAATAAAAGTCTAATATCCCTTTAAATTTTGTACCTGGGGGGTGTCTTAGTATGCTTGTAAAGGGGCGCATGTTTCCTGTGTTTAGAACAGTCTGACAGCAAAATGACATTTCGAAGGAAAAAATCCATTTAAAACTACCCGCGGATATTGCATTGCCGACAATACACATAGAAGTTCTTTGATAAAAACGGCATGGGAATTCCCCAAAGGGGAACCGCGAACCAAAATTAAAAAAAAAAAATGACGTGTGAGTCCCCCTAAATTCCATACCAGGCCCTTCAGGTCTGGTATGGATATTAAGGGGAACCCCGGCCAAAAAAAAAAAAAAAAAATGACGTGGGGTTCCCCCCTAAATTCCATACCAGACCCTTTAGGTCTGGTATGGATTCTAAGGGATACCCCGCCCCCAAAAAAAAAAAAAAACGGCGTGAGGTCCCCCCCAAAAATCAATACCAGACCCTTATCCGAGCATGCAACCTGGCAGGCCACAGGAAAAGAGGGGGGGACGAGAGTGCGCCCCCCCCTCCTGAACCGTACCAGGCCACATGCCCTCAACATTGTGAGGGTGCTTTGGGGTAGCCCCCCAAAACACCTTGTCCCCATGTTGATGAGGACAAGGGACTCATCCCCACAACCCTGGCCGGTGGTTGTGGGGGTCTGCGGGCGGGGGGCTTATCGGAATCTGGAAGCCCCCTTTAACAAGGGGACCCCCAGATCCCGCCCCCCCCCCCCTGTGTGAAATGGTAAGGGGGTACTTACCCCTACCATTTCACTAAAAAACGGTCAAAAATGTTAAAAATGACAAGAGACAGTTTTTGACAATTCCTTTATTTAAATGCTTCTTATTTCTTCTATCTCCCTTCATCTTCTGGTTCTTCTGGTTCTTCTGGCTCTTCTGGTTCTTCCTCCGGCGTTCTCGTCCAGCATCTCCTCCGCGGCGTCTTCTATCTTCTTCTCCTCGGGCCGCTCCGCACCCATGGCATGGGGGGGAGGCTCCCGCTCTTCTCTTCTTCTTTTCTTCTCTTCTTCTCTTCTTCATTTTCTTCTCCGGGCCGCTCCGCACCCATGCTGGCATGGAGGGAGGCTCCCGCTGTGTGACGGCGCTCCTCGTCTGACAGTTCTTAAATAACGGGGGGCGGGGCCACCCGGTGACCCCGCCCCCCTCTGACGCACGGTGACTTGACGGGACTTCCCTGTGACGTCACGGGGAATGCCACAGGGAAGTCCCGTCATGTCCCATGCGTCAGAGGGGGCCGGGGTCACCGGGTGGCCCCGTCCCCCGTTATTTAAGAACTGTCAGACGAGGAGCGCCGTCACACAGCGGGAGCCTCCCTCCATGCCAGCATGGGTGCGAAGCGGCCCGGAGAAGAAAATGAAGAAGAGAAGAAGAGAAGAAGAGAAGAAGAGAAGAAAAGAAGAAGAGAAGAGCGGGAGCCTCCCCCCCATGCCATGGGTGCGGAACGACCCGAGGAGAAGAAGAT
The DNA here is from genome assembly GCA_037952835.1 of Lithobates septentrionalis. Taxonomy (NCBI): domain Eukaryota; kingdom Metazoa; phylum Chordata; class Amphibia; order Anura; family Ranidae; genus Lithobates; species Lithobates septentrionalis. Next base: position 25,035 of record JBBDGP010004708.1, read on the forward strand.
AGAAGACGCCGCGGAGGAGATGCTGGACGAGAACGCCGGAGGAAGAACCAGAAGAGCCAGAAGAACCAGAAGATGAGGGGAGATAGAAGAAAGAAGAAGCATTTAAATAAAGGAATTGTCAAAAACTGTCTCTTGTCATTTTTAACATTTTTGACAGTTTTTTAGTGAAATGGTAGGGGTAAGTACCCCCTTACCATTTCACACAGGGGGGGGGCGGGATCTGGGGGTCCCCTTGTTAAAGGGGGCTCCAGATTCCGATAAGCCCCCCGCCTGCAGACCCCCACAACCACCGGCCAGGGTTGTGGGGATGAGGCCCTTGTCCTCATCAACATGGGGACAAGGTGTTTTGGGGGGCTACCCCAAAGCACCCTCCCAATGTTGAGGGCATGTGGCCTGGTACGGTTCAGGAGGGGGGGGGGCGCACTCTCGTCCCCCCCTCTTTTCCTGCGGCCTGCCAGGTTGCGTGCTCGGATAAGGGTCTAGTATGGATTTTTGGGGGGACCCCACGCCGTTTTTTTTTTTGGCGCGGGGTTCCCCTTAAAATCCATACCAGACCTGAAGGGTCTGGTATGGAATTTAGGGGGAACCCCACGTCATTTTTTTTTATAATTTTGGCGTGGGGTTCCCCTTAAAATCCATACCAGACCTGAAGGGCCTGGTATGGAATTTAGGGGGACTCCCACGTCATTTTTTTTTTAAATTTTGGTTCGGGGTTCCCCTTTGGGGAATTCCCATGCCGTTTTTATCAATGAACTTCTATGTGTATTGTCGGCAATGCAATAGCCGCGAGTAGTTTTAAATGAGTTTTTTCCTTCAAAATGTCATTTTGCTGTCAGACTGTTCTAAACACAGGAAACATGCGCCCCTTTACAGGCATACTATAGACACCCCCCAGGTAAGAAATTTAAAGGGATATTAGACTTTTATTATTTGACTTTAAGCATTATTAAAATCACTGCTCCTGAAAAAACGGCCGTTTTTAAAACTTTTTTTTGCATTGATCCATGTCCCCTGGGGCATGACCCAGGTCCCCAAACACTTTTTATGACAATAACTTGCATATTAGCCTTTAAAATTAGCACTTTTGATCTCTCCCATAGACTTTTAAAGGGTGCATTCGAATTTGCCGCGAACACCCCAAATTGTTCGCTGTTCGGCGCACTTGCGAACAGCCAATGTTCGAGTCGAACATGAGTTCGACTCGAACTCGAAGCTGATCCCTAGTTCTCAGTATAGTCTCTGCAATTCGAACGTGTAAATGTAGAAAATACCACGTTATGGCCACTATATGGCACTGAGGATCATACTTTGTTCCTATGAAAGTCAGAGCCATCTTGTGGCCATAATGTGGTATTTTCCCCATTTAGACAATTGAAAATCCCCAAGAACATTCAATATTGCACCCTTCCGAAAGGAGCGAATTTAAATGCAGTTTCAGTGGGGGGGGAGCACCTATGGAAATTTTCTTATAAACACCCGTTACTGACCATTTATATTCAAAGGAGAGAATTCAGGGCAGTGCAATTATTGAATAATGATATCAATGAGAAATGTGAGACTTACATTGTCAACTGGCACAATTGTGTTCCTGAAGAAGGGCTGAGCCACCGCAGCGAAGTCCTCCCGGCCGGTGTATTTCACTGGCAATTGAGCCAGGTGAACCTGAACAGAAAGAAAATAACAATCAAACACAAAAGTTACATTATTATAAATCCACAATAAATCCGCACCGGATAATGTCACAGACAGAGAAGACGGAGCAAGTCAATCCCAGATATCAGAGTATAGAAGAGCGGTGCAAGTCAATCCCAGATATCAGAGTATAGAAGAGCGGTGCAAGTCAATCCCAGATATCAGAGCATAGAAGACGGAGCAAGTCAATCCCAGATATCAGAGTATAGAAGAGCGGTGCAAGTCAATCCCAGATATCAGAGTATAGAAGAGCGGTGCAAGTCAATCCCAGATATCAGAGTATAGAAGAGCGGTGCAAGTCAATCCCAGATATCAGAGTATAGAAGAGCGGTGCAAGTCAATCCCAGATATCAGAGTATAGAAGAGCGGTGAAAGTCAATCCCAGATATCAGAGCATAGAAGACGGAGCAAGTCAATCCCAGATATCAGAGCATAGAAGACGGAGCAAGTCAATCCCAGATATCAGAGTATAGAAGAGCGGTGCAAGTCAATCCCAGATATCAGAGTATAGAAGAGCGGAGCAAGTCAATCCCAGATAACAAAATATAGAAGAGCGGTGCAAGTCAATCCCAGATAACAGAGTATAGAAGAGCGGTGCAAGTCATTCCCAGATATCACAGTATAGAAGAGTGGTGCAAGTCAATCCCAGATATCAGAGTATAGAAGAGAGGTGCAAGTCAATCCCAGATATCAGAGTATAGAAGAGCGGTGCAAGTCAATCCCAGATATCAGAGTATAGAAGAGCGGTGCAAGTCAATCCCAGATATCAGAGTATAGAAGACGGAGCAAGTCAATCCCAGATATCAGAGTATAGAAGAGAGGTGCAAGTCAATCCCAGATATCAGAGCATAGAAGACGGAGCAAGTCAATCCCAGATATCAGAGTATAGAAGAGCGGTGCAAGTCAATCCCAGATATCAGAGTATAGAAGAGCGGTGCAAGTCAATCCCAGATATCAGAGTATAGAAGAGCGGTGCAAGTCAATCCCAGATATCAGAGTATAGAAGAGCGGTGCAAGTCAATCCCAGATATCAGAGTATAGAAGAGCGGTGCAAGTCAATCCCAGATATCAGAGTATAGAAGAGCGGTGCAAGTCAATCCCAGATATCAGAGTATAGAAGAGAGGTGCAAGTCAATCCCAGATATCAGAGTATAGAAGACGGAGCAAGTCAATCCCAGATATCAGAGTATAGAAGAGCGGTGCAAGTCAATCCCAGATATCAGAGTATAGAAGAGCGGTGCAAGTCAATCCCAGATATCAGAGTATAGAAGAGCGGTGCAAGTCAATCCCAGATATCAGAGCATAGAAGACGGAGCAAGTCAATCCCAGATATCAGAGCATAGAAGACGGAGCAAGTCAATCCCAGATATCAGAGTATAGAAGAGCGGTGCAAGTCAATCCCAGATATCAGAGTATAGAAGAGCGGAGCAAGTCAATCCCAGATAACAAAGTATAGAAGAGCGGTGCAAGTCAATCCCAGATAACAGAGTATAGAAGAGCGGTGCAAGTCATTCCCAGATATCACAGTATAGAAGAGTGGTGCAAGTCAATCCCAGATATCAGAGTATAGAAGAGAGGTGCAAGTCAATCCCAGATATCAGAGTATAGAAGAGAGGTGCAAGTCAATCCCAGATATCAGAGTATAGAAGACGGAGCAAGTCAATCCCAGATATCAGAGTATAGAAGAGAGGTGCAAGTCAATCCCAGATATCAGAGCATAGAAGACGGAGCAAGTCAATCCCAGATATCAGAGTATAGAAGAGCGGTGCAAGTCAATCCCAGATATCAGAGTATAGAAGAGCGGTGCAAGTCAATCCCAGATATCAGAGTATAGAAGAGCGGTGCAAGTCAATCACAGATATCAGAGTATAGAAGAGCGGTGCAAGTCAATCCCAGATATTAGAGTATAGAAGAGCGGTGCAAGTCAATCCCAGATATCAGAGTATAGAAAAGCGGTGCAAGTCAATCCCAGATATCAGAGTATAGAAGAGAGGTGCAAGTCAATCCCAGATATCAGAGTATAGAAGAGAGGTGCAAGTCAATCCCAGATATCAGAGTATAGAAGACGGAGCAAGTCAATCCCAGATATCAGAGTATAGAAGAGAGGTGCAAGTCAATCCCAGATATCAGAGTATAGAAGAGAGGTGCAAGTCAATCCCAGATATCAGAGTATAGAAGAGCGGTGCAAGTCAATCCCAGATATCAGAGTATAGAAGAGCGGTGCAAGTCAATCCCAGATATCAGAGTATAGAAGACGGAGCAAGTCAATCCCAGATATCAGAGTATAGAAGAGAGGTGCAAGTCAATCCCAGATATCAGAGTATAGAAGAGCGGTGCAAGTCAATCCCAGATATCAGAGTATAGAAGAGCGGTGCAAGTCAATCCCAGATATCAGAGTATAGAAGAGCGGTGCAAGTCAATCCCAGATATCAGAGCATAGAAGACGGAGCAAGTCAATCCCAGATATCAGAGTATAGAAGAGCGGTGCAAGTCAATCCCAGATATCAGAGCATAGAAGACGGAGCAAGTCAATCCCAGATATCAGAGCATAGAAGAGCGGTGCAAGTCAATCCCAGATATCAGAGTATAGAAGAGCGGAGCAAGTCAATCCCAGATAACAGAGTATAGAAGAGCGGTGCAAGTCAATCCCAGATAACAGAGTATAGAAGAGCGGTGCAAGTCAATCCCAGATATCAGAGTAAAGAAGAGCGGTGCAAGTCAATCCCAGATATCAGAGTATAGAAGAGCGGTGCAAGTCGATCCCAGATATCAGAGTATAGAAGAGAGGTGCAGGTCAATCCCAGATATCAGAGTATAGAAGAGCGGTGCAAGTCAATCCCAGCTAACAGAGTATAGAAGAGCGGTGCAAGTCAATCCCAGATATCAGAGTATAGAAGAGCGGTGCAAGTCAATCCCAGATATCAGAGTATAGAAGAGCGGTGCAAGTCGATCCCAGATATCAGAGTATAGAAGTGCGGTGCAAGTCAATCCCAGATATCAGAGTATAGAAGAGAGGTGCAAGTCAATCCCAGATATCAGAGTATAGAAGAGCGGTGCAAGTCAATCCCAGATATCAGAGTATAGAAGAGCGGTGCAAGTCAATCCCAGATAACAGAGTATAGAAGAGCGGTGCAAGTCATCCCAGATATCAGAGTATAGGAGAGCGGTGCAAGTCAATCCCAGATATCAGAGTATAGAAGAGCGGTGCAAGTCAATCCCAGATATCAGAGTATAGAAGAGCGGTGCAAGTCAATCCCAGATATCAGAGTATAGAAGAGCGGTGCAAGTCAATCCCAGATATCAGAGTATAGAAGAGCAGTGCAAGTCAATCCCAGATATCAGAGTATAGAAGAGCGGTGCAAGTCAATCCCAGATATCAGAGTATAGAAGAGCGGTGCAAGTCAATCCCAGATATCAGAGTATAGAAGAGCGGTGCAAGTCATCCCAGATATCAGAGTATAGAAGAGCGGTGCAAGTCAATCCCAGATATCAGAGTATAGAAGAGCGGTGCAAGTCAATCCCAGATATCAGAGTATAGAAGAGCGGAGCAAGTCAATCCCAGATATCAGAGTATAGAAGAGAGGTGCAAGTCAATCCCAGATATCAGAGTATAGAAGAGAGGTGCAAGTCAATCCCAGATATCAGAGTATAGAAGAGCGGTGCAAGTCAATCCCAGATATCAGAGTATAGAAGAGCGGTGCAAGTCAATCCCAGATATCAGAGTATAGAAGACGGAGCAAGTCAATTCCAGATATCAGAGTATAGAAGAGCGGTGCAAGTCAATCCCAGATATCAGAGTATAGAAGAGCGGTGCAAGTCAATCCCAGATATCAGAGTATAGAAGAGCGGTGCAAGTCAATCCCAGATATCAGAGTATAGAAGAGCGGTGCAAGTCAATCCCAGATATCAGAGTATAGAAGAGCGGTGCAAGTCAATCCCAGATATCAGAGTATAGAAGAGCGGTGCAAGTCAATCCCAGATATCAGAGTATAGAAGAGCGGTGCAAGTCATCCCAGATATCAGAGTATAGAAGAGCGGTGCAAGTCAATCCCAGATATCAGGGTATAGAAGAGCGGTGCAAGTCATCCCAGATATCAGAGTATAGAAGAGCGGTGCAAGTCAATCCCAGATATCAGAGTATAGAAGAGCGGTGCAAGTCATCCCAGATATCAGAGTATAGAAGAGCGGTGCAAGTCATCCCAGATATCAGAGTATAGAAGAGCGGTGCAAGTCATCCCAGATATCAGAGTATAGAAGAGCGGTGCAAGTCAATCCCAGATATCAGAGTATAGAAGAGCGGAGCAAGTCAATCCCAGATAACAGAGTATAGAAGAGCGGTGCAAGTCAATCCCAGATAACAGAGTATAGAAGAGCGGTGCAAGTCATTCCCAGATATCACAGTATAGAAGAGCGGTGCAAGTCAATCCCAGATATCAGAGTATAGAAGAGCGGTGCAAGTCAATCCCAGATATCAGAGTATAGAAGACGGAGCAAGTCAATTCCAGATATCAGAGTATAGAAGACGGAGCAAGTCAATCCCAGATATCAGAGTATAGAAGAGCGGTGCAAGTCAATCCCAGATATCAGAGTATAGAAGAGCGGTGCAAGTCAATCCCAGATATCAGAGTATAGAAGAGCGGTGCAAGTCAATCCCAGATATCAGAGTATAGAAGAGCGGTGCAAGTCATCCCAGATATCAGAGTATAGAAGAGCGGTGCAAGTCAATCCCAGATATCAGAGTATAGAAGAGCGGTGCAAGTCAATCCCAGATATCAGAGTATAGAAGAGCGGTGCAAGTCAATCCCAGATATCAGAGTATAGAAGAGAGGTGCAAGTCAATCCCAGATATCAGAGTATAGAAGAGAGGTGCAAGTCAATCCCAGATATCAGAGTATAGAAGAGCGGTGCAAGTCAATCCCAGATATCAGAGTATAGAAGAGAGGTGCAAGTCAATCCCAGATATCAGAGTATAGAAGAGCGGAGCAAGTCAATCCCAGATAACAGAGTATAGAAGAGCGGTGCAAGTCAATCCCAGATATCAGAGTATAGAAGAGAGGTGCAAGTCAATCCCAGATATCAGAGTATAGAAGAGAGGTGCAAGTCAATCCCAGATATCAGAGTATAGAAGAGAGGTGCAAGTCAATCCCAGATATCAGAGTATAGAAGAGCGGAGCAAGTCAATCCCAGATATCAGAGTATAGAAGAGCGGTGCAAGTCATCCCAGATATCAGAGTATAGAAGACGGAGCAAGTCAATCCCAGATATCAGAGCATAGAAGAGCAGTGCAAGTCAATCCCAGATATCAGAGTATAGAAGAGCGGTGCAAGTCAATCCCAGATATCAGAGTATAGAAGAGCGGTGCAAGTCAATCCCAGATATCAGAGTATAGAAGAGCGGTGCAAGTCATCCCAGATATCAGAGTATAGAAGAGCGGTGCAAGTCAATACCAGATATCAGAGTATAGAAGAGCGGTGCAAGTCAATCCCAGATATCAGAGTATAGAAGAGCGGAGCAAGTCAATCCCAGATATCAGAGTATAGAAGAGCGGTGCAAGTCAATCCCAGATATCAGAGTATAGAAGAGCGGTGCAAGTCATCCCAGATATCAGAGTATAGAAGAGCGGTGCAAGTCAATCCCAGATATCAGGGTATAGAAGAGCGGTGCAAGTCATCCCAGATATCAGAGTATAGAAGAGCGGAGCAAGTCAATCCCAGATATCAGAGTATAGAAGAGCGGTGCAAGTCAATCCCAGATATCAGAGTATAGAAGAGCGGTGCAAGTCAATCCCAGATATCAGAGTATAGAAGAGCGGTGCAAGTCAATCCCAGATATCAGAGTATAGAAGACGGAGCAAGTCAATTCCAGATATCAGAGTATAGAAGACGGAGCAAGTCAATCCCAGATATCAGAGTATAGAAGAGCGGTGCAAGTCAATCCCAGATATCAGAGTATAGAAGAGCGGTGCAAGTCAATCCCAGATATCAGAGTATAGAAGAGCGGTGCAAGTCAATCCCAGATATCAGAGTATAGAAGAGCGGTGCAAGTCAATCCCAGATATCAGAGTATAGAAGAGCGGTGCAAGTCAATCCCAGATATCAGAGTATAGAAGAGCGGAGCAAGTCAATCCCAGATATCAGAGTATAGAAGAGAGGTGCAAGTCAATCCCAGATATCAGAGTATAGAAGAGAGGTGCAAGTCAATCCCAGATATCAGAGTATAGAAGAGCGGTGCAAGTCAATCCCAGATATCAGAGTATAGAAGAGCGGTGCAAGTCATCCCAGATATCAGAGTATAGAAGACGGAGCAAGTCAATTCCAGATATCAGAGTATAGAAGACGGAGCAAGTCAATCCCAGATATCAGAGCATAGAAGAGCAGTGCAAGTCAATCCCAGATATCAGAGTATAGAAGAGCGGTGCAAGTCAATCCCAGATATCAGAGTATAGAAGAGCGGTGCAAGTCAATCCCAGATATCAGAGTATAGAAGAGCGGTGCAAGTCATCCCAGATATCAGAGTATAGAAGAGCGGTGCAAGTCAATACCAGATATCAGAGTATAGAAGAGCGGTGCAAGTCAATCCCAGATATCAGAGTATAGAAGAGCGGAGCAAGTCAATCCCAGATATCAGAGTATAGAAGAGCGGTGCAAGTCAATCCCAGATATCAGAGTATAGAAGAGCGGTGCAAGTCATCCCAGATATCAGAGTATAGAAGAGCGGTGCAAGTCAATCCCAGATATCAGGGTATAGAAGAGCGGTGCAAGTCATCCCAGATATCAGAGTATAGAAGAGCGGTGCAAGTCATCCCAGATATCAGAGCATAGAAGACGGAGCAAGTCAATCCCAGATATCAGAGTATAGAAGAGCGGTGCAAGTCAATCCCAGATATCAGAGTATAGAAGAGCGGTGCAAGTCAATCCCAGATATCAGAGTATAGAAGAGCGGAGCAAGTCAATCCCAGATATCAGAGTATAGAAGAGAGGTGCAAGTCAATCCCAGATATCAGAGTATAGAAGAGAGGTGCAAGTCATCCCAGATATCAGAGTATAGAAGACGGAGCAAATCAATTCCAGATATCAGAGTATAGAAGACGGAGCAAGTCAATCCCAGATATCAGAGCATAGAAGAGCAGTGCAAGTCAATCCCAGATATCAGAGTATAGAAGAGCGGTGCAAGTCAATCCCAGATATCAGAGTATAGAAGAGCGGTGCAAGTCATCCCAGATATCAGAGTATAGAAGAGCGGTGCAATTCAATCCCAGATATCAGAGTATAGAAGAGCGGTGCAAGTCAATCCCAGATATCAGAGTATAGAAGAGCGGAGCAAGTCAATCCCAGATAACAGAGTATAGAAGAGCGGTGCAAGTCAATCCCAGATATCAGAGTATAGAAGAGCGGTGCAAGTCAATCCCAGATAACAGAGTATAGAAGAGCGGTGCAAGTCAATCCCAGATATCAGAGTATAGAAGAGCGGAGCAAGTCAATCCCAGATAACAGAGTATAGAAGAGCGGTGCAAGTCAATCCCAGATATCAGAGTATAGAAGAGCGGTGCAAGTCAATCCCAGATAACAGAGTATAGAAGAGCGGTGCAAGTCAATCCCAGATATCAGAGTATAGAAGAGCGGTGCAAGTTGTAGTGATATTGTATATTAATATATATTGGGTGTATAGATAAGGATGATGATGTAAGTACTCTTCCGCAGCAACCCAATTCTTCCAGAGAGATGCACTTTATTGACTTCCAACACAGAACAAAGTCCAAAGTCCACAGATGACAAAGAAATCCGACAGAGTATATCTAATTCAGAAACCCATCTCCTAGGTCTGTGTCTTCCCAGCCATACACAGACAAGCCTCACCTATACACAGACGAGCCTCTCTCTTCCCCCAAACCTATAGACTGAATGCTGTGTTATATACACTAAATATTGAATGGCTGAGCAATTTGATTGGACTTTGATTACAGTCTTTCAAACAGACAACAACCCCCAGCCGTGAACAGCCGTGAACCACCCCAATTTGCACTCCCGCATATCAACATCAACAAGTCCCCTTTAGATATGTGTAATTAGATTAGATTAACATGCCACCTGAATACCCTTTGAGATGTTCAAATAGACTTGCATAAGATTAACACATCAAAGAGTCTTCAGCTGTTAAAATTCAGTTGGACAAATCAACCATTCTGTCATTGTCATTCTGGCCTGTTCAACATTGACTGCATGTGTACATACACACAACAATGTCCCACATAAATCGGTGAACATATACAACACAAGTCAATCCCAGATATCAGAGTATAGAAGAGCGGTGCAAGTCAATCCCAGATATCAGAGTATAGAAGAGAGGTGCAAGTCAATCCCAGATATCAGAGTATAGAAGAGCGGTGCAAGTCAATCCCAGATAACAGAGTATAGAAGAGCGGTGCAAGTCAATCCCAGATATCAGAGTATAGAAGAGCGGTGCAAGTCAATCCCAGATATCAGAGTATAGAAGAGAGGTGCAAGTCAATCCCAGATATCAGAGTATAGAAGAGCGGTGCAAGTCAATCCCAGATATCAGAGTATAGAAGAGAGGTGCAAGTCAATCCCAGATATCAGAGTATAGAAGAGCGGTGCAAGTCAATCCCAGATAACAGAGTATAGAAGAGCGGTGCAAGTCAATCCCAGATATCAGAGTATAGAAGAGCGGTGCAAGTCAATCCCAGATATCAGAGTATAGAAGAGCGGAGCAAGTCAATCCCAGATATCAGAGTATAGAAGAGAGGTGCAAGTCAATCCCAGATATCAGAGTATAGAAGAGAGGTGCAAGTCATCCCAGATATCAGAGTATAGAAGACGGAGCAAATCAATTCCAGATATCAGAGTATAGAAGACGGAGCAAGTCAATCCCAGATATCAGAGCATAGAAGAGCAGTGCAAGTCAATCCCAGATATCAGAGTATAGAAGAGCGGTGCAAGTCAATCCCAGATATCAGAGTATAGAAGAGCGGTGCAAGTCATCCCAGATATCAGAGTATAGAAGAGCGGTGCAATTCAATCCCAGATATCAGAGTATAGAAGAGCGGTGCAAGTCAATCCCAGATATCAGAGTATAGAAGAGCGGAGCAAGTCAATCCCAGATAACAGAGTATAGAAGAGCGGTGCAAGTCAATCCCAGATATCAGAGTATAGAAGAGCGGTGCAAGTCAATCCCAGATAACAGAGTATAGAAGAGCGGTGCAAGTCAATCCCAGATATCAGAGTATAGAAGAGCGGAGCAAGTCAATCCCAGATAACAGAGTATAGAAGAGCGGTGCAAGTCAATCCCAGATATCAGAGTATAGAAGAGCGGTGCAAGTCAATCCCAGATATCAGAGTATAGAAGAGCGGTGCAAGTCAATCCCAGATATCAGAGTATAGAAGAGAGGTGCAAGTCAATCCCAGATATCAGAGTATAGAAGAGAGGTGCAAGTCAATCCCAGATATCAGAGTATAGAAGAGCGGTGCAAGTCAATCCCAGATATCAGAGTATAGAAGAGAGGTGCAAGTCAATCCCAGATATCAGAGTATAGAAGAGCGGAGCAAGTCAATCCCAGATAACAGAGTATAGAAGAGCGGTGCAAGTCAATCCCAGATATCAGAGTATAGAAGAGAGGTGCAAGTCAATCCCAGATATCAGAGTATAGAAGAGAGGTGCAAGTCAATCCCAGATATCAGAGTATAGAAGAGAGGTGCAAGTCAATCCCAGATATCAGAGTATAGAAGAGCGGAGCAAGTCAATCCCAGATATCAGAGTATAGAAGAGCGGTGCAAGTCATCCCAGATATCAGAGTATAGAAGACGGAGCAAGTCAATCCCAGATATCAGAGCATAGAAGAGCAGTGCAAGTCAATCCCAGATATCAGAGTATAGAAGAGCGGTGCAAGTCAATCCCAGATATCAGAGTATAGAAGAGCGGTGCAAGTCAATCCCAGATATCAGAGTATAGAAGAGCGGTGCAAGTCATCCCAGATATCAGAGTATAGAAGAGCGGTGCAAGTCAATACCAGATATCAGAGTATAGAAGAGCGGTGCAAGTCAATCCCAGATATCAGAGTATAGAAGAGCGGAGCAAGTCAATCCCAGATATCAGAGTATAGAAGAGCGGTGCAAGTCAATCCCAGATATCAGAGTATAGAAGAGCGGTGCAAGTCATCCCAGATATCAGAGTATAGAAGAGCGGTGCAAGTCAATCCCAGATATCAGGGTATAGAAGAGCGGTGCAAGTCATCCCAGATATCAGAGTATAGAAGAGCGGAGCAAGTCAATCCCAGATATCAGAGTATAGAAGAGCGGTGCAAGTCAATCCCAGATATCAGAGTATAGAAGAGCGGTGCAAGTCAATCCCAGATATCAGAGTATAGAAGAGCGGTGCAAGTCAATCCCAGATATCAGAGTATAGAAGACGGAGCAAGTCAATTCCAGATATCAGAGTATAGAAGACGGAGCAAGTCAATCCCAGATATCAGAGTATAGAAGAGCGGTGCAAGTCAATCCCAGATATCAGAGTATAGAAGAGCGGTGCAAGTCAATCCCAGATATCAGAGTATAGAAGAGCGGTGCAAGTCAATCCCAGATATCAGAGTATAGAAGAGCGGTGCAAGTCAATCCCAGATATCAGAGTATAGAAGAGCGGTGCAAGTCAATCCCAGATATCAGAGTATAGAAGAGCGGAGCAAGTCAATCCCAGATATCAGAGTATAGAAGAGAGGTGCAAGTCAATCCCAGATATCAGAGTATAGAAGAGAGGTGCAAGTCAATCCCAGATATCAGAGTATAGAAGAGCGGTGCAAGTCAATCCCAGATATCAGAGTATAGAAGAGCGGTGCAAGTCATCCCAGATATCAGAGTATAGAAGACGGAGCAAGTCAATTCCAGATATCAGAGTATAGAAGACGGAGCAAGTCAATCCCAGATATCAGAGCATAGAAGAGCAGTGCAAGTCAATCCCAGATATCAGAGTATAGAAGAGCGGTGCAAGTCAATCCCAGATATCAGAGTATAGAAGAGCGGTGCAAGTCAATCCCAGATATCAGAGTATAGAAGAGCGGTGCAAGTCATCCCAGATATCAGAGTATAGAAGAGCGGTGCAAGTCAATACCAGATATCAGAGTATAGAAGAGCGGTGCAAGTCAATCCCAGATATCAGAGTATAGAAGAGCGGAGCAAGTCAATCCCAGATATCAGAGTATAGAAGAGCGGTGCAAGTCAATCCCAGATATCAGAGTATAGAAGAGCGGTGCAAGTCATCCCAGATATCAGAGTATAGAAGAGCGGTGCAAGTCAATCCCAGATATCAGGGTATAGAAGAGCGGTGCAAGTCATCCCAGATATCAGAGTATAGAAGAGCGGTGCAAGTCATCCCAGATATCAGAGCATAGAAGACGGAGCAAGTCAATCCCAGATATCAGAGTATAGAAGAGCGGTGCAAGTCAATCCCAGATATCAGAGTATAGAAGAGCGGTGCAAGTCAATCCCAGATATCAGAGTATAGAAGAGCGGAGCAAGTCAATCCCAGATATCAGAGTATAGAAGAGCGGTGCAAGTCAATCCCAGATATCAGAGTATAGAAGAGAGGTGCAAGTCATCCCAGATATCAGAGTATAGAAGACGGAGCAAATCAATTCCAGATATCAGAGTATAGAAGACGGAGCAAGTCAATCCCAGATATCAGAGCATAGAAGAGCAGTGCAAGTCAATCCCAGATATCAGAGTATAGAAGAGCGGTGCAAGTCAATCCCAGATATCAGAGTATAGAAGAGCGGTGCAAGTCATCCCAGATATCAGAGTATAGAAGAGCGGTGCAATTCAATCCCAGATATCAGAGTATAGAAGAGCGGTGCAAGTCAATCCCAGATATCAGAGTATAGAAGAGCGGAGCAAGTCAATCCCAGATAACAGAGTATAGAAGAGCGGTGCAAGTCAATCCCAGATATCAGAGTATAGAAGAGCGGTGCAAGTCAATCCCAGATAACAGAGTATAGAAGAGCGGTGCAAGTCAATCCCAGATATCAGAGTATAGAAGAGCGGTGCAAGTTGTAGTGATATTGTATATTAATATATATTGGGTGTATAGATAAGGATGATGATGTAAGTACTCTTCCGCAGCAACCCAATTCTTCCAGAGAGATGCACTTTATTGACTTCCAACACAGAACAAAGTCCAAAGTCCACAGATGACAAAGAAATCCGACAGAGTATATCTAATTCAGAAACCCATCTCCTAGGTCTGTGTCTTCCCAGCCATACACAGACAAGCCTCACCTATACACAGACGAGCCTCTCTCTTCCCCCAAACCTATAGACTGAATGCTGTGTTATATACACTAAATATTGAATGGCTGAGCAATTTGATTGGACTTTGATTACAGTCTTTCAAACAGACAACAACCCCCAGCCGTGAACAGCCGTGAACCACCCCAATTTGCACTCCCGCATATCAACATCAACAAGTCCCCTTTAGATATGTGTAATTAGATTAGATTAACATGCCACCTGAATACCCTTTGAGATGTTCAAATAGACTTGCATAAGATTAACACATCAAAGAGTCTTCAGCTGTTAAAATTCAGTTGGACAAATCAACCATTCTGTCATTGTCATTCTGGCCTGTTCAACATTGACTGCATGTGTACATACACACAACAATGTCCCACATAAATCGGTGAACATATACAACACAAGTCAATCCCAGATATCAGAGTATAGAAGAGCGGTGCAAGTCAATCCCAGATATCAGAGTATAGAAGAGAGGTGCAAGTCAATCCCAGATATCAGAGTATAGAAGAGCGGTGCAAGTCAATCCCAGATAACAGAGTATAGAAGAGCGGTGCAAGTCAATCCCAGATATCAGAGTATAGAAGAGCGGTGCAAGTCAATCCCAGATATCAGAGTATAGAAGAGAGGTGCAAGTCAATCCCAGATATCAGAGTATAGAAGAGCGGTGCAAGTCAATCCCAGATATCAGAGTATAGAAGAGAGGTGCAAGTCAATCCCAGATATCAGAGTATAGAAGAGCGGTGCAAGTCAATCCCAGATAACAGAGTATAGAAGAGCGGTGCAAGTCAATCCCAGATATCAGAGTATAGAAGAGCGGTGCAAGTCAATCCCAGATATCAGAGTATAGAAGAGCGGAGCAAGTCAATCCCAGATATCAGAGTATAGAAGAGAGGTGCAAGTCAATCCCAGATATCAGAGTATAGAAGAGAGGTGCAAGTCATCCCAGATATCAGAGTATAGAAGACGGAGCAAATCAATTCCAGATATCAGAGTATAGAAGACGGAGCAAGTCAATCCCAGATATCAGAGCATAGAAGAGCAGTGCAAGTCAATCCCAGATATCAGAGTATAGAAGAGCGGTGCAAGTCAATCCCAGATATCAGAGTATAGAAGAGCGGTGCAAGTCATCCCAGATATCAGAGTATAGAAGAGCGGTGCAATTCAATCCCAGATATCAGAGTATAGAAGAGCGGTGCAAGTCAATCCCAGATATCAGAGTATAGAAGAGCGGAGCAAGTCAATCCCAGATAACAGAGTATAGAAGAGCGGTGCAAGTCAATCCCAGATATCAGAGTATAGAAGAGCGGTGCAAGTCAATCCCAGATAACAGAGTATAGAAGAGCGGTGCAAGTCAATCCCAGATATCAGAGTATAGAAGAGAGGTGCAAGTCAATCCCAGATAACAGAGTATAGAAGAGCGGTGCAAGTCAATCCCAGATATCAGAGTATAGAAGAGCGGTGCAAGTCAATCCCAGATAACAGAGTATAGAAGAGCGGTGCAAGTCAATCCCAGATAACAGAGTATAGAAGAGCGGTGCAAGTCAATCCCAGATATCAGAGTATAGAAGAGCGGTGCAAGTCAATCCCAGATATCAGAGTATAGAAGAGAGGTGCAAGTCAATCCCAGATATCAGAGTATAGAAGAGCGGTGCAGGCGTTATATGGGAAAGGCACAGAGACCTCCATGTGGTAAATCAAATGAAAATACAAACTATTCTCATGCAATTTTACACATTAACATGGCTTAAAAAATAACATTCGATTTTTTTTAAATTCCTGATCATAAAAAATTAAGTGAAATATACACAAAGTTGCCATAAATTTACTTTTAAATCTAAATGTCTTCTTATGTTTCTGACACTCTCTATAGAAGCCTGGAGGAATGATCTCAGTGCTGTAGAAGAGCGCCCCCCACTGGTCACATCCTCACCTGCAGATCTCTGTTGAATTTCTTGATCTGGTTCAGCTCTGGAGATCCATCTCGCGGATTTATAAAGCACGGACAAGCGTTACTGCGATGGAACAAAAGGATTTATTTGTATTACAATGGCAGTTCAGTGGAATATACAAGAAGCACAGAATGTACAGAGGACCACCTTCCGGGCAGTGTGTAAAGTATGGCCCCCGCTATAATCATTGCATAACGAGGGCGGTTCTTTTATGGACTCTGTGCCACCACTGCCCCACCCACTACCTATCACCACACTAGAGGCACTCTGAGTTCTTCTGTTCCTAAGGACCTTCCCCCAAGCTCATAAACACTCCTACTGCAAGACTGCTTTCAACTTTCAGTTGATTTTAGTGATGACGCTGGCTAAATTGAAAGAAAAAAAAATGTGTTTTAAGGGATTACAGTTGTGAATTAATGGATGTTTCTACTGTCACTGAAGGTTTTGCTTGATATTCATCTATATGGTGCCAGATTGTTCATCAGAACACTGAACCAGCCAAATCAGTCCGCGCCACCATTATCCCTACAAAGGGTTTACAGAGCTCAATAGCTTCAGCTTCAGTTTACAGACATATACTTCCTAGGCTTGCTCCAAGTCAGTGACTGACAAGGTAGAAAAGCCAGGATGAGAGAGACTGTAGCCTGTATCTATCAAACATGTTAGCGGTGATCTCTCCCAGATTTCTGTCCTCACAGGTTCTCTTTATGGTCTCAGCCAATATGGTGGCACAAGGCCGGTGTAAGCCACGTTTCTGGAAGACATCACAAGCTTGCTTGTAAATTTGTGTCAACACTTACGGTTTTAAGAGGCTGCAGCCAATGGTGTCTGCGGTCACCGCGCGTAGTCCTTCTATCTCCATGATCTCCACCAAGTTGATGAACGCACGGGGCACCTGAGGAGAAACCAATCGCAAACTGATAAATGGATACTGAGCCTTTCTAAGCATCATGTTAGATTTCTCAACAAACTTTATTCTTACTGATTGCCATCATCTTATGAAATCTGCAAATGCATCACAAGGAGGTTAGAGGGCCTTTCTGGGGTGTGCTCCTCAGGGTCCCATACTATGCTGTTGAGGAGCCTTAGGAACCTGAGTACTATCACCAGTGGCGTAATTAAAGGGGGGGGCCGAGGGGGCCTTGACCCCCCAATAGTATAGTGTGACCCCCCATGTGCCCCCCTTTCCCTCTCCTCTCTCTATTCACCCTGCACTGGTGAGGCTGCATTGATGGGCACTGATCAGGCTGCATTGAGCTACACTGGTGAGGCTGCATTGATGGGCACTGATGAGGCCGCATTGATCTACACTGGTGAGGCTGCATTGATGGGCACTGATGAGGCTGCGCTGATGGGCACTGGTGAGGCTGCATTGATGGGCACTGGTGAGGCTGCAAAGATGAGCACTGATGAGGCTGCGCTGATGGGCACTGGTGAGGCTGTGCTGATGGGCACTGGTGAGGCTGCAAAGATGGGCACTTGTGAGGCTGCATTGATGGGCACTGATGAGGCTGCTTGGATTACCTCCGGAGTGCATTCTATTCTATGTATATAAATTGCGTTTTATGGTTGCCCCCGCTATTTTTGTCCCTGTCCCCCCATGTGCCCCCCCCCCCCCCCCTAAATATGAAAGCTGGAGATGCCACTGACTATCACTATTGTATTTTTATGATTAGTGATTGATTGGTAAACAGATGTAATAAATGAATCCCTATAGGGGAGGATAAGATACACAATTACAATGTAGCCATCCTCTGAAGATCATAGCCCTGTGCTGCAGACTCTGGACCCCTCCCCTTCCTAATAGCACCTATGGCTGATATTATTGATCAGGTTAGCGGGTGATGCACACCGTATACATTACTAAGCTAGCGTGTGACTGTACTGTACCTCATCATAGAAGATGTCCAGAGCCGTCTGAAGATGTTTCATGTGATTCTCCAAAGAATATCGTGTCTGAGAAGGGAAACAAAAAAAGGAAATATCAATTTTACTCAGCTTTACATATTATTAAATAATAATAAAACTAATTATGAATCTTAACTACATTTATATAGAGCAATATTTAGTAGGAAGATATATTAGACGACATTACCTTCTAATTCCCCTTTTTTTATGACATGACAATTTTCCCCCGATACTGTCATACTTCATGTATTGCGCCCGTTTCTTACGCCGTGTACACGAGTCACATGACAGTATATTTTCAGCATTAGCACATTGTGAGATATTACTGCAAAGTGCAGCAGAAAAGATATTTTTTTTCACAAAACTTTCAAATTTTATACTTGTATACTAAACGATTTTTTAATTTAAATATTCTGTATACCGGTGATAGCTCCCTCTATTGGTTATCTGTATATCAGGAGGTGTGTTTGGCATTTTCCGCTATAAAAACCACTTTGTCGTGTTACAACCAATAATGTATTTTATTGGGATTTTATGTGATAGACCAACACAAAGTGTCACATAATTGTGAAGTGGAGGGAAAATGATCAATGATACAAATAAATATGTGAAAAGTGTGGGGGGGGGGGCATTTGTATGGCGCCCCCCGAAGTCAATAATTTGTAGAACCCCCTTTCTCTACAAGTCTTTTTGGGGATGTCTCTACCAGCTTTGCACATCTAGAGAGGGACATTTCTGCCCATTCTTCTTTGTAAAATATCTCAAGCTCTGTCAGATTGGATGGAGAGCGTCTGTGAACAGCAATTTTCAAGTCTTGCCACAGATTCTCAATGTGATTTAGGTCTGGACTGTGACTGGGCCATTCTAACACATGAATATGCTTTGATCTAAACCATTCCATTGTAGCTCTGGCTGGATGTTTCGGGTCGTTGTCCTGCTGGAAGGTGAACCTCCCCCCAGTCTCAAGTCTTTTGCAGACTCTAACAGATTTTCTTCTAAGATTGTCCTGTATTTGGCTCCATCCATCTTCCCATCAACTCTGACCAGCTTCCCTGTCCCTGCTGAAGAAAAGCATCCCCACCACATGATGCTGCCACCACCATGTTTCACGGTGGGGATGGTGTGTTCAGGGTGATGTGCGGTGTTAGTTTCCCCCACACATAGCGTTTTGCTTTTAGGCCAAAAAGTTGAATTTTGGTCTCATGTGACCAGATCACCTTCTTCCACATGTTTGCTGTGTCCTCCACATGGCTTCTCACAAACTACAAACAGGACTTCTTATGACTTTCTTTCACCAATGTCTTTCTTCTTGTCACTCTTCCATAAAGGGCAGATTTGTGGAGAACACGACTAATAGTTGTCCTGTGGACAGATTCTCCCACCTGAGCTGTGGATCTCTGCAGCTCCTCCAGAGTTACCATGGACCTCTTGGCTCTTCTCTGATGAATGCTCTCCTTGCCCGGCCGGTCAGTTTAGGTGGACGGCCATGTCTTGGTAGGTTTGCAGTTGTGCCATACTCTTTCCATTTTCCGATGATGGATTGAACAGAGCTCCGTGAGATGTTCAAAGCTCGGGAGATTTTTTTTATAACCTAACCCTGCTTTATACTTCTCCACAACTTTATCCCTGACCTGTCTGGTGTGTTCCTTGGCCTTCGTGATTCTGTTTGTTCACTAAGGTTCTCTAACAAACCTCTGAGGGCTTCACAGAACAGCTGTATTTATACTAAGATTAAATGACACACAGGTGGACTCTATTTACTAATTAGGTGACTTCTGAAGGCAATTGGTTACACTAGATTTTAGTTAGGGGTATCAGAGTAAAGGGGGCTGAATACAAATGTCCCCCCCCCCCCACTTTTCACATATTTATTTGTATCATTTATCATTTTCCTTCCACTTCACAATTATGAGCCACTTTGTGTTGGTCTATCACATAAAATCCCAATAAAATACATTTACGTTTTTGGTTGTAACATGACAAGGTATGGAAAATTTCAAGGGGTATGAATACTTTTTCAAGGCACTGTACTACAGCCTATTCACAGCACAGTAGTAAAGTGTTGGAGGATGGCATAGCTGCCTAAAAATAATATATTTGATATAGTCATATGGGATATTTACCTCAGTAAAAAGAAATGTAAAACAAATAAACGTATCATTTTTAGTCCTGAACATAATGAATAACAATATATAGAAAACAATGTATCTAAAATAGTAATAATGAACAATTTGCTATTCTAATGACTACCTGGATAACAAAAGCTGTAATTCACTTGGTCTACTCACTCTGTTATGGCAGTACTGGCAGAGGTCATTGCCACCAATAAAAATGGTGATTAACTTCCAGTCATTTGCAAAATTAATAACCTGAAAGGCAGAAAAATATATGAGAGGGGGAGGGGTTCCTGGGGTTCGAAGGGTCATTATGGGACTTGTAGATCCTCAATGGCTGAAGGTTGCTCGTGTGTTTTCTCTGTTGTGTCACGCTCTGTTATCTCACATACATTTCACACTTTAAAAAGATTTGGCCCCTCATTCTCAATGGGCTGCCGATGCATCGTAGTGCACAAAAAAATACAAACATTTTTTCAATGCACCCCATCACAGGCTGTAAAACATTAATGAGAATTTTGGGCATTTTAGATTTTTTTTGAGATTTCACAAACACATGCAGTTTTAAGGTTTGATTGACATGTTTGGTATCTGTTTACTTGGCACAACCTTTTTTTTGTTTTTTAACCTTTTTAACCCAAAAAATAGATGTCATATCGTATTTGTTTACACTAAAATGATCAAACCCAGCATGGGTTCCTTTAAAATCCAGGAGTCCAGGTTCTCAATAAAACCTAGCAGAGGTCCTCATCAAACCCAGTAAAGGTTCTTGTAAAACCCAGGAGGGGTTCTCATCAAAACCTAGCAGAGTTCCTCATCAAATCCAGCAGAGGTTCTCGTAAAACCTGGCAGAGGTTCTCGTAAAACCCAGGAGAGGTTCTCACTAAAACCTAGCAAAGGTCCTCATCAAATCCAGCAGAGGTTCTTGTAAAACCCAGGAAAGCTTCTCGTGAAAGCTGGCAGAAGTTCTCATAAAACCCAGGAGAGGTCCTCATAAAAACCAGGAAAGGTCCTCATCAATTCCAGGAGAGATCCTCATCAAACCCAGGAGAGGTCCTCATCAATTCCAGGAGAGGTCCTCATCAATTCCAGGAGAGGTCCTCATCAATTCCAGGAGAGGTCCTCATCAATTCCAGGAGAGGTCCTCATCAATTCCAGGAGAGGTCCTCATCAATTCCAGGAGAGGTCCTCATCAATTCCAGGAGAGGTCCTCATCAAACCCAGGAGAGGTCCTCAGAAAACCCAGCAGAGGTTCTCATAAAACTCCACAAAGGTTCTCATCAAACCCAGGAGAGGACCTCATCAAACCTGGCAGAGGTTCTCGTAAAACCCAGGGGAGGTTCTCATTAAAACCTAGCAGAGTTCCTCATCAAACCCAACAAAGGTTCTCGTAAAACCTAGCAGAGGTCCTCATAAAACCCAGTAAAGGTTCTTGTAAAACCCAGGAGGGGTTCTCATCAAAACCTAGCAGAGTTCCTCATCAAATCCAGCAGAGGTTCTCGTAAAACCCAGGGGAGGTTCTCATTAAAACCTAGCAAAGGTCCTCATCAAATCCAGCAGAGGTTCTCGTAAAACCCAGGAAAGCTTCTCATGAAAGCTGGCAGAGGTTCTCATAAAACTCCACAAAGGTTCTCATCAAACCCAGGAGAGGACCTCATCAAACTTGGCAGAGGTTCTCATAAAACCTAGGAGAGGTCCTCATAAAACCCAGGAAAGGTCCTCATCAATTCCAGGAGAGGTCATCATCAAACCCAGAAGAGGTCCTCAGCAAACCCAGCAGAGGTTCTCATAAAACTCCACAAAGGTTCTCATCAAACCCAGGAGAGGACCTCATCAAACTTGGCAGAGTTTCTCATGAAAACCCAGGAGAAGTCCTCATCAAACTCAGCAGAGGTTATCATAAAACCCAAAAGAGGTTCTCATCAAACCCAGCAGAGGTTTTTATAAAACCCAGGAGAGCTCCTTATCAAATTTGACAGAGGTTCTCATAAAACCCAGGAGAAGTTCTCATCAAACCCAGCAGAGGTTCTCATCAAACCCAGGAGAGGTTGTCATAAAACCCAACAAAGGTTCTCATTAAACCCAGCAGAGGTTCTCATAAAACCCGACAGAGGTTTCCCACTCTGTAAAAAAACTAGGAAACAAATGCCAATCAAATTGAGTAACAATTGTACTTTGTGTGGACACATTGGTTCTACTCACCGTACTCTCCTTCATCTTATTTACCAGTGTCCTCGCCTGGGTTGTAATGTTCCTGACAAAGAACAACATCTTATTATTAAAGAGAAACTATATCAGTATTTGGTCAAGTTTTTCTTTCAGTATTTGTTATCTCTAACTGTGAACTTTTCTCATTTCCTCCCTATTTGTGTATTAAATACACCATTGAAAGCCTTTTGTTATATCTGCTTGATAAGTGCAAACAAAATACCGGTTGATCTTGCCAAAAATCCAATGTCCTGTGTCCTGTTAACACTTCCTGTGTTAACTCATAGAGAATGTGTACCACCCCCACCAGTTTCTCTATTTGGACTACAAGTCACTTAGTTACTATGCTGTGGATAACAAGACAGTTGGAGTGGTTGGGAAGTTTAACAAAAGACAATGGGCAGGGCTGACACCAAATAAATGATGTGCATTGTCAGCCCACGATAGGAAATTAGGAGCTGAGTGCAATTCTGGCAGATCAACAGGTATTTTTCTTGCACTGCAGATGAGCAGGTAAGTCATTGAGCCACTTCTGGGGGGAGGGAACAGGATGAAATCAGCTGCAAAGTCACTGCTGGGAGGGGGGAGCAGGGGATTTGAGCTGCTAAGTAAATGCTACTGAAGTCATTGCTGGATCAGGGGGAGATGAGCTGTTGAAAGAACAAGTCACTGCTGGGAAGGTAAAGAGAGATGCTGAGCTAGGCCCCATGCACACTGTGCCTTCCCCCTAGGTGTATGGGGCTCTATACATACTATATACATATTGTATACACTTTTACTTACTCTGCCTTGGCTCCACTAACAGCCACATTGAACATTTCATTTTGCCGGCCGGTCCCGGTGGAGTATCCCTTTATGTTGGGATTGAACTTCTTCAAGATGTCTTAAAGTTAAATAAGGAAAAACCAATGACAAATCATTCAGAAATGATACAAAGAGTTCCGTTATATCATTAGAGCCCCCTATAAAAGAAGAGAGGTAAGACTTACTAGTCTCAGCCCCCGATCGATCTTCACTCTACTGCAGAGCTACTCTGGCCTGAGATTCTTCAAAATCCAACACTCCAAAAAGTGTTGGATGCCTGAGCCCCCGACTGTGCAATGTGGCTCCACCCATGAGGGACTAAGTTCCTGAATCCTGCAAATCTGGAACCTTGCGGCTGGAACCCTTGTGTACATTGGGGGTTGCCATCTGATACCCCTGAACAGACTCTATTGTCTTTGGAGCTTTAAAAGTAAGTGAAGACTGGAGGCAGAGGTGGCGATATTATGTCCATTCTTTTTCATAGTGATTTTTTAGCACTTTTAAGTCCAACTTAGAGGTTGATTTTTTTGGGTAAAAATGTGCCCCACATTACTCACCTTTAATCTGAATTTGTCCCCCACATCGCCTCTTTTCGGCCACAAGATGTCCTCAGCCCCCCCCCCCCCCCCCCCCAGGTTGAAAGACACACATTGTCTCTTAAACCAGAAGACAGAGGACTGTACTGTGAGTGCACAGTGTCTTGGTCCCACCCCTGAGGAGCCATCACTATAGCACCCTTCAGACTGTACTGATGTAGAGAGCAATGCTTACCTCATCACATCAGTTAGTATTAAAAAAAAAAGAAAAACACAGTGGGGAACCTTTAGGGAGGAGGTGGTGGCCTGGACGGAAAATGCGGAGTCTAGTTTGACTTTAAAGGATCCGGAAATAGATTTTACACATCAGGGGCTGTGCTGGAGAGATCTGTACTCCTGCTATGACACCTATAGTGTGGTCCCCACTCCCTATGTTGTTTTTTTATCTCTCCTTGTTATTTTTTTATTTGTTTATACTATAAGGAACACGAAACAAAAGAGTAGTTCCCCCCAAAGTTTGATGGGATCACAAAACTCCAAGGTGACAGAAAACGGAGCCAGGAACTATGGCAGGGAGTGGTCACCATCTACTACAAATAGAAGAAGCCAGCAGCCCACCAGACTCCACCTATAACTTCGATATAACTTTTATGTCTGGACCAGTCCTTTCATGAAAGCTAGAGGACTTACTTGGAATTGTTGTGACTTTATCCAAAGTGTCATCTCCTCCAATACTGAAGATAAGAACACATTGCAATTAAATAATGCCCACAATTATTTCACAACAATTTATTTAAAAAGAAAAACTGTGCTGTTATAGCCAATCAGATCCCAGCTGTTCGAATTATCCTCAGTATAGATAATGCAACTAATTTATAGGACACATTGAAATGTTCATGTTAGTCCCGCCCCAGAGGAGCTTAGATATTACACTAAGAGCAGGCAGGATGAACATGGCTGTACAAGCATCTGATTGGCTACTATGGAAGAAACCTTATATTTGGTACAGTTACACATAGTCCAATTTCAACCATATTCTCCATTAATTGTGACATCATAGAATAAGCAGCTCTCACCTCCAGGAGACTCCTCTCCACTCTGTGGCTACATTCAGGATAGAGGTTGCTTTGGCACCGAAACCAGCCTACAAACACATTACAATTAGTTCAGCAGGAGCATCTTCCAGGAATGTATTAAAGAGGGGCAAAATGGGCATTGGCATCAAACCCACCGGGACTGACTTACTAACTCCAACTGGGGTGCTTGCTTCGATCGACCAATATTACTTATATATCACTTATTGTTAATTTTGCTTTTATTGTAAGTTGTAAAGTTTACAATAAATATCTTTGACATCTCTATTTGAGTTTACATTATCCTGAAACTAAAGATAGCTAGAAGTGGCATCAGTTTCAGAGACTAAAGGTTCATCAGCTTTAGAGTGAGGTGTGGCATTAATCATCCAACATGAGTTTAGAAAGGTTATGGAATATGCAGTAGGTTACATGGGCAGAACATTGTAGACACCTGACCATGACCATCACAGTCATAACACCTTGTTAGACATCCAGTTCCAAAACCATGGCCATTAATATGGAGTTGCCCCTCCCCTCGTCTCATGGCCATTAATACTGAGTTGACCCGTTGGTGGCTCTGTTATTCTCCAATCTTCTGGGAAGGCTTTTTACGAGCTTTTGGAGGGTGTCTGTTAGAATGTTTGCCCATTTGTGAGGTCAGGTACTGATGTAGGATGAGAAGACCTGGCTTGTATGTTGGGTCCCATGTTGGACACCAAACAAAAATATCTGGCTTGCAGTGGATGTTCCAATTCATCTTAAAGGTGTTTAGTAGGATTGCGGTCAGGGCTCTGTGCTGGACACCCAACTTCCTTCACACCAAACTGGTCACACCATGTCTTTATTGAGCTGGCTCCACTCTTCCGGTAAGATTTTACACACGATTTTGGAGGGTGTCTGTGGGAATTTGTGCAATATGTGAGGTCAGGTACTGATGTTGGATAAGAAGACCTGGCTTACAATTGGTGTTCCAATTCATCTTAAGGTTATTCAGTAGGGTTGAGGTCACAGATCTGTGCAGGGCGCTTGAGATCCTCCACCCATAATTCCTGTAGGAGTTGTTGGACATCCAACTCTAAAACCATGGTCATTATTATAGAGGTAAACTCCCATTGTGTCTTTACCATCCTTTACTCTTCTGGGAAGACTTTCAACAAGATTTTGGAGGGTGTCTGTGGGAATCTGTGCCCTTTTGTAAGGTCAGGTACTGGTGTTGCATTAAAAGACGTGGTTCACCATCGGTGTGCCAATCCACCCCAAAGGTGTTCAGTAGGGTTGAGGTTAGGGCTCTGTGCAGGACTATCAAGTTCCTCCAAGACTCAAATCTACTGAACATCTTTGAGATAAGAAGACCTCATCCCGAAGGTGTTTGGTAGGGTTAAGGGCAGGTACACATGTTGAATGAAAAAGTCCTTATACCAAAGGTCTTCCAAAAGTAGGGTTGAGGTCTGGGCTTTGAACAGGACACTCGAGTTCCTCCACATCATGTGACCATGTCTTTATCGAACTGGCTTTGTACACAGGGCACAGTCATGCTGGAACAGAAAAGGGTCTTCACCAAATGGTTACCATAAGTTTGGAAGAGCACTAAAATGTCTTTGTATGATGAAGTATTAACAGTACCCTTTAGTGGAGAAACCAGAACCCATTTGTGAGGTCAGGAACTGATGTTAGGCATTCAAAGGTGTTCAGTAGGATTGAGTTCAGGACTGATGATGTAGTATCCACAGTACCTTTCACTGGAGACACCTGACCTCAATCATTTAGCCATATACATAGGTGTGATGGTAAGGTAGCTACAAACTTTTTGGAGCTCTGACTCCACCTCTAGATAGATTAATTACTTCATACAGCAAGCTTTAAAGGATGCATTCACTTTTGGTGAAGTTGTACTATAATAAA
The DNA here is from genome assembly GCA_037952835.1 of Lithobates septentrionalis. NCBI lineage: Eukaryota > Metazoa > Chordata > Amphibia > Anura > Ranidae > Lithobates > Lithobates septentrionalis. Next base: position 51,520 of record JBBDGP010004708.1, read on the forward strand.
TATCTCACCCCCTAAGTGGAGCTAATTTTGGACAATACCTTCCTCCTTGATTCAGCAATCTTTCCTCCGACAAAGATCTATCTGGCTCCTCTTCATGCAAATGCTCCATGGCCCCATCCATTCCTATGGGTGAGCAATACTCCAAGGGGACACTGAGGGTCACCATGAATATGACTTACCAATAGAAATGAGTGGGACCCATGCACAGTATAAAGAGGTGCCAGATGGGTCCTTGTTGGAGGGCAGATTGGGGAGGAAGTCAAGCAATATAAGGGGGGGGGGGATTTGTTGAAGGACGGCATCACTAATGGTGAAATTATAGTCATTATGATTACATATTGAGATGGTGAGCACCTCTGATTTTTTTTCTTGGGGTGGAAAGAAGGCATGTCACTTTTTATTTGTAATAAATAGATAAAGACCTACCGTCAGTGAATCACCCAGTGCTGCCACCACTCGAATGTCGCCGGGACGCAGCTTATTAACTGAAAGAAAAATAGAAACATTGGAAATCATGAGAAGCAAACTTAATTGGTATCAAAACCAATGATTGTTGATTGTAACATCAACATGACATTACAAAATATGTTCAATTACTGCGAATGTCCAGCTAATTTGTTGACCCATATTTCTGTGCCCACATGGTCTAGATTTGACAGAAATTACACAGATAGAGTCAGTGAAAGCTACACCTTTCAGGTCATACAAGCACTAAGACTTGCAGAATAAAAGTTTCCATTTAAGGGTTCAAACAGGGAAAGAAGAACATTCTTGATGGTTCCTCACCTGATGTCGGCACGCTGTCAGAGACGGGTGCATAGTTTCGGCATTCCATGTCACTGCCCCAGTTCTGCATCACATAAGAAATACAACATCACTATAGACAGTCATAGGATAGGGTGACCAGATTTTTAAAATGAAATCCGGGGACATATATATATTTTTTTATTGGCAAATGGTAAACTTTTTTATAAGCATAATTTTCCTTAAATTATATATGCAGTGTATGTGGTATGTGTATATGGAACGATTGTATGATATATACTGTACGTTATTTCTCACATTTCCTCCATGAGATAAAAAAAAAGATACTTTTTAACATTTTGGGCAAATGTTAAGAAGATAATATAGAGAAAAAAAATTGTATTTTATTCTTACCAAAGATGTGCAGAGGTGCGCTATGTACAGAGTGCAGAGTTCAGAGGTGCGCTATGTACAGAGTGCAGAGTTCAGCGGTGCGCTATGTACAGAGTGCAGAGTTCAGCGGTGCGCTATGTACAGAGTGCAGAGTTCAGGGGTGCGCTATGTACAGAGTGCAGAGTTCAGAGGTGCGCTATGTACAGAGTGCAGAGTTCAGGGGTGCGCTGTGTACAGAGTGCAGAGTTCAGCGGTGCGCTATGTACGGAGTGCAGAGATCAGCGGTGCGCTATGTACGGAGTGCAGAGTTCAGCGGTGCGCTATGTACAGAGTGCAGAGTTCAGGGGTGCGCTATGTACAGAGTGCAGAGTTCAGAGGTGCGCTACGTACAGAGTGCAGAGTTCAGCGGTGCGCTATGTACAGAGTGCAGAGTTCAGAGGTGCGCTACGTACAGAGTGCAGAGTTCAGGGGTGCGCTATGTACAGAGTGCAGAGTTCAGAGGTGCGCTAGTACAGAGTGCAGAGTTCAGCGGTGCGCTATGTACAGAGTGCAGAGTTCAGAGGTGCGCTATGTACAGAGTGCAGAGTTCAGAGGTGCGCTATGTACAGAGTGCAGAGTTCAGCGGTGCGCTATGTACAGAGTGCAGAGTTCAGCGGTGCGCTATGTACAGAGTGCAGAGTTCAGGGGTGCGCTATGTACAGAGTGCAGAGTTCAGAGGTGCGCTATGTACAGAGTGCAGAGTTCAGGGGTGCGCTATGTACAGAGTGCAGAGTTCAGCGGTGCGCTATGTACAGAGTGCAGAGATCAGCGGTGCGCTATGTACAGAGTGCAGAGTTCAGCGGTGCGCTATGTACAGAGTGCAGAGTTCAGGGGTGCGCTATGTACAGAGTGCAGAGTTCAGAGGTGCGCTACGTACAGAGTGCAGAGTTCAGCGGTGCGCTATGTACAGAGTGCAGAGTTCAGAGGTGCGCTACGTACAGAGTGCAGAGTTCAGGGGTGCGCTATGTACAGAGTGCAGAGTTCAGAGGTGCGCTACGTACAGAGTGCAGAGTTCAGCGGTGCGCTATGTACAGAGTGCAGAGTTCAGAGGTGCGCTATGTACAGAGTGCAGAGTTCAGCGGTGCGCTATGTACAGAGTGCAGAGTTCAGGGGTGCGCTATGTACAGAGTGCAGAGTTCAGGGGTGCGCTATGTACAGAGTGCAGAGTTCAGCAGTGCGCTATGTACAGAGTGCAGAGTTCAGAGGTGCGCTACGTACAGAGTGCAGAGTTCAGCGGTGCGCTATGTACAGAGTGCAGAGTTCAGGGGTGCGCTATGTACAGAGTGCAGAGTTCAGGGGTGCGCTATGTACAGAGTGCAGAGTTCAGCAGTGCGCTATGTACAGAGTGCAGAGTTCCGAGGTGCGCTACGTACAGAGTGCAGAGTTCAGAGGTGCGCTACGTACAGAGTTCAGATTTCAGGGGTGCGCTATGTACAGAGTGCAGAGTTCAGCAGTGCGCTATGTACAGAGTGCAGAGATCAGCGGTGCGCTATGTACAGAGTGCAGAGTTCAGCGGTGCGCTATGTACAGAGTGCAGAGTTCAGGGGTGCGCTATGTACAGAGTGCAGAGTTCAGAGGTGCGCTACGTACAGAGTGCAGAGTTCAGCGGTGCGCTATGTACAGAGTGCAGAGTTCAGAGGTGCGCTACGTACAGAGTGCAGAGTTCAGGGGTGCGCTATGTACAGAGTGCAGAGTTCAGAGGTGCGCTACGTACAGAGAGCAGAGTTCAGCGGTGCGCTATGTACAGAGTGCAGAGTTCAGAGGTGCGCTATGTACAGAGTGCAGAGTTCAGCGGTGCGCTATGTACAGAGTGCAGAGTTCAGGGGTGCGCTATGTACAGAGTGCAGAGTTCAGGGGTGCGCTATGTACAGAGTGCAGAGTTCAGCGGTGCGCTATGTACAGAGTGCAGAGTTCAGAGGTGCGCTACGTACAGAGTGCAGAGTTCAGAGGTGCGCTACGTACAGAGTGCAGAGTTCAGCGGTGCGCTATGTACAGAGTGCAGAGTTCAGGGGTGCGCTATGTACAGAGTGCAGAGTTCAGGGGTGCGCTATGTACAGAGTACAGAGTTCAGGGGTTCACCCATAGATGGTTCGAATCTTAGCCGGTCCCTGCTAAACCAGGCAAGATTGTAATAATCTATGGCTGGCTTAACTGACATCAACAGTGACACTAATATAATGATCAGCTAATGGAGAGGAGTGCAGAGTATATGGCAGTGGGTAGTATGTACAGGAGAAGAGCACATGGCAGTGGGTAGTATGTACAGGAGAAGAGTACATGGCAGTGGGTAGTATGTACAGGAGAAGAGTGTGGAGTATATGGTGGTGGGTAGTATGTGCAGGATGGTGTCAGTAGGGCAGTGGATGGTGTCATTTTCATAATTAGATCTTTTTTGTACAATTTTATTTATTTTTAATAATTTTTTTCACAGTGCTTTGTTTGGGGGTGGGAGGCTGTTGACGGTTCTGAAAATACGGTGTCAGTAGTTTTTTATTACGTTTTTTATTTATACATTTTTACAAATCTATTTATTTAATGTTTTTTCAATTTAATTTCTTCTTTTTTTTTACACTTTTTTTCACAATTCTTTTTTGGGGGGAGGAGGTTGGCAGTGGATCGTATAAGTAGGGCACTGGATGGTGTTAGTAGAGAAGTGGACAGTGTTAGTAGACAGAGGCTCCTCACTATTCATAAACTGAAGCATCGTAAACGCAGATTATGATGCTAAGTTATGAATGGACAGTCAGTGATCACTAACTCTGTGCATTCAGAAAAGAAAGGAGCCGGTAAATGACATATTTACTGGCTCACTGATTGTCCATTCATAACTGAGCATCATAATCTGCGTTTACGATGCTTCAGTTTATGAATAGTGAGGAGCCTCTGTCTCCTGTCCATTCATCTTCAGTGCAGCTGAGGCTGCTGAGTAGGGATGAGCCGAACACCCCCCGGTTCGGTTCGCACCAGAACCTGCGAACGGACCGAAAGTTCGCACGAACGTTAGAACCCCATTGACGTCTATGGGACTCGAACGTTCGAAATCAAAAGTGCTCATTTTAAAGGCTAATTTGCATGGTATTGTCCTAAAAAGGGTTTGGGGACCCGGGTCCTACCCCAGGGGACATGTATCAATGCAAAAAAAACTTTTAAAAACGGCCGTTTTTTCGGGAGCGGTGATTTTAATGATGCTTAAAGTAAAAAAAAAAAAGTGAAATATTCCTTTAAATATCGTACCTGGGGGGTGTCTATAGTATGCCTGTAAAGTGACGCGTGTTTCCCATGTTTAGAACAGTCCCTGCACCAAATGTCATTTTTAAAGGAAAAAATCTCATTTAAAACTGCTTGCGGGTTTAATGTCATGTCGGGTCCTGGCAATATGGATGAAAATCAGTGAGACAAACGGCATGGGTACCCCCATTACCAGGCCCTTTGGGTCCTGTATGGATATTAAGGGGAACCCCGCACCCAAATTAAAATAAGGAAAGGCCCTATATACTCTGAACAGCAGTATACAGGCGGTGCAAACAAGACAGGGACTGTAGGTTTGTTGTTAAGTAGAATCTGTTTGTAATTTTGAACGGGTACATTTTTAATGTGTTTAGCTCCAGCCAAAAAATCTTTTTTAAGCTTTTTGGAAAACATAGGGAAGGGTTATCACCCCTGTGACATTTGTTTTGCTGTCTTTCCTCCTCTTTAGAAGATTTCACCTCACTTTTTGTCCCAATGACAAATGCTTTTGGAGAATTTGGGGTTATTAGTGAAACACTGATAAAGCATCAGTGGAAAGGAGAAATGTTATTCCCATATTAACTCTTAGAGCCCTTGCACACTGGGGCGGGGGGCGGCGTCGGCGGTAAAACGCCGCTATTATTAGCGGCGTTTTACCGTCGGTATGCGGCCGCTAGCGGGGCGGTTTTACCCCCCGCTAGCGGCCGAGAAAGGGTTAAATACCACCGCAAAGCGCCTCTGCAGAGGCGCATTGCCGGCGGTATAGCCGCGCCGTCCCATTGATTTCAATGGGCAGGAGAGGTAAAGGAGCAGTATACACACCGCTCCTTCACCGCTCCGAAGATGCTGCTAGCAGGACTTTTTTTACCGTCCTGCCAGCGCATCGCTCCAGTGTGCAAGCCCTCAGGGCTTGCACACTGGGATGACAGCAGCGGCACTTTCGGGGCGGTTTGCAGGTGCTATTATTAGCGCAATAGCGCCTGCAAAGGGCTCTTACAGGAGAGAATTTCCCTTCCTAGGGGTAGATTTCATCTCACTTCCTGTTGTCTCCTTCCGTTTGCAAGTAGGAGTCGTTTGTAAGTTAGATGTTTGAAAGTAGGGGCCTGCCCTATATACTCAGCAGAAATTTGGGCCTTAGGTGTTTCTGTGGCCACAACACTGTAAGCCCTCACAGGGCCCTGCTGTGAAATATTAGATCAAGAATTGTAATTACACGCCCCTGTTTAACAAGGGCAGAAAAATTGTGCCTTAGGCACTGGTGGTGGCGCCCAGAACCAAACATGTTCTTACAAGCTATCAGCGTGATGATTGAGGAGGAAGAGGATAATTACTCAGGGATAGTCACTCAGCATCAGCATAGGCAGTCTTTGAAGGGATATGAGATTTCAAAAAAAATTATTCGGTTACATCAGCATCAGGTGCTTGGTAGCTGGTGGTGATCCAAGACTGATTCATTTTTATGAAGGTCAGTCGATCGACCGAGTCGGTGGACAGACGCACACTGTGATCGGTTACCACGCCTCCAGCAGCACTGAATGTGCGTTCCTAAAGAACGCTGGATGCAGGACAGGCCAGTAGCTCAATTGCATACTGTGCAAGCTCTGGCCAGTGATCCATCCTCAAGACCCAGTAACCCAGAGGATTTTCGGTGGGAAAGGTGTCCAAGTCTGATCTTGCCCCTAGGTATTCCTGCACCATGTAAAACAGACGCTGGCGATGGTTGCTGGAACCGATCATACCTTGGGGCTGCGGACAAAAAAATTGTCTGAACGCATCGGTCAGACGGCCACCTTCTCCACCGCTCCTTCTTTGACTGACCGAAGCCTCAGGAACACGTTGTCCAGGAGGACCAGGAAATTGTAACCTCCCAGTCTCTGGGGACGCGTTGCACAGACCTTTCTGCAAGGCCTCCCGAAGATGTTTCATCCTCTGCTCCCTCTGCGATGGCAAGATAAGGTCCGCAACCATACCCTTGTAACGTGGATCAAGGAGGGTTGCCAGCCAGTATTGGTCCTTCTCCTTGATACCACGAATACGAGGATCCTTACGCAGGCTTTGCAGGATCAGGGAGGCCATGCAGCGTAGGTTTGCTGAGGCATTCGGTCCGGAGTCCTCTGGGTCACTAAGGACGACATGGTCCGCAGCCACCTCCTCCCAGCCACGTACAAGTCCATGTGTTTCTTGGGACTGATCCCTTAAAGACTGCTGCTGATGCTGAGTGCCAGGCTCCACCTCCATACTGACACAATCTTCCTCCTCCTCCTCCTCCTCCTCCTTGTCCTCTTCCTGTGTGATCGGCGGGCACGCAGGAACACTGTCTGGATAAAGGGGGCCTTGAGAGCTAAGGAAGTCCTCCTCTTCCTGCCTCTGTTCTGCCTCAAGTGCCCTGTCCATTATTCCACGCAGCGTGTGCTCCAACAGGTGGACAAGGGGGACAGTGTCACTGATGCATGCACTGTCACTGCTCACCATCCTCGTGGCCTCCTCAAATGGTGACAGGACAGTGCATGCATCCCTGATCATGGCCCACTGACGTGGGGATAAATAACAAGCTCCCCTGACCCTGTCCTGGTGCCATAGTCGCATAGGTACTCATTGATGGCCCTCTGCTGCGTGTGCAGCCGCTGCAGCATGGCCAACGTTGAGTTCCACCTGGTGGGCATGTCACAGATTAGGCGGTTCTTGGGCAGGTTAAACTCCTTTTGGAGGTCCGCCAGCCGAGCACTGGCATTATATGACCGGCTGAAATGCACACAGACTTTCCTGGCCTGCCTCAGAACATCCTGTAAGCCTGGGTACCTGCCCAAGAACTGCTGCACCACCAAGTTAAGGACGTGAGCCAAACAGGGCACATGGGTCATTTGTCCCTGTCGGAGGGCAGAGAGGAGGTTGGTGCCATTGTCGCAAACCACCATTCCTGCCTTAAGTTGGCGTGGCGTCAACCACCTCTGAACCTGCCCCTTCAGAGCTGACAGAACCTCTGCCCCAGTGTGGCTCCTGTCCCCCAAGCACACCAGCTCAAGCACCGCATGGCATCTTTTGGCCTGCGTACTTGCGTAGCCCCTTGAACGGCTATGGAGCACCGCTGGAAGAGGCCATGGAGGAAGAAGAAGAGGAGGGGGTGGAGGAGAGAGGTGTGTCACAATCATTAGCATTTTGGAGGCGTGGTGGCGGAACAACCTCCAACACTACTGCACCTTGTCCTTCATCCTTCCCAGCTGCCAGCAGAGTCACCCAATGCGCCGTGAAACTTAGGTAACGTCCCTGTCCATGCCTGCCGGACCATGAGTCAGCGGTAATATGCACCTTACCGCTGACCGCCCTGTCCAGCGAGGCATGGACATTGCCTTCCACATGCCGGTAGAGAGCCGGAATCGCCTTCCGTGAGAAAAAGTGGCGTTTGGGTACCTGCCACTGAGGAACCGCACATTCCACAAACTCACGGAAGGGGGCAGAGTCTACCAACTGAAAAGGCAGCAGTTGAAGTGCTAGCAATTTTGCCAAGCTAGCATTCAACCGCTGAGCATGTGGATGACTGGGAGCCAACTTCTTTCGGCGGTGCAGCAGCTGGGGCAGGGAAATTTGCCTGGTACAATCTGACGTCGGTGTACCAAAAGCAGATTGCCCACAAGTACTTGGCTGTGACACACCTAATTCTACACCTTCATTCCTCTCAGTGCAGGTCTCAGATAGGACTGAAGGTCTAGTGGGGTTGGAAATCTCAGCTGATGAGGAGCAAGGAGAGGTCCTCTTTGTTCTTTGGTGTGGGTCTTTTAGATACGCTTGCCAACTAACTGCATGGCAGGTCAACATATGTCTGGTCAAGCATGTGGTACCCAAGCGGGAGATGTTTTGGCCACGTGAGATACGCTTGAGACATATGTTGCAAATAGCAGCGGTGCGATCTGATGCATTCGTCTCAAAAAAGGCCCACACCAAAGAACTTTTTGAATAACGCACAGAGACTGCAGCGCTCTGCACATGTGGAGCTTTGGGGTGTGATGCAGTCAATGTGCTGCCATTAGGCTGGCCCCTGGAGGGCATCCTGCCTCGTTGGTGATGTGCCGCCTCCTCCTCCTCCTCCTCCTATCAGGCACCCACGTTGAGTCAGTGACCTCATCATCCCCTCCCTCCTCATCACCGAAGCAAACCTGGCAGTATGCTGCAGCAGGGGGAGCATGACTGCCAGATTGCTGTCCTTCTTAGGCACCCCCTCTGTCCATGCTCATGTTACTGCCTTCATCGAGCTCAGTATCATCATCAGAGCCTTCCAAACGCTGGGCATCCTCCTGGAGCATGTACCCAACACTGTGGTCAAACAGTTCGAGGGACTCCTCAGGAGGACATGGTGGAGCTAGGGAAGGAGTCACTGATGACATTGAGCCGAGGGAAGAGGCCGCTGCTTTGCCAGACAAAGTACCCTGGGCATGGGTGAGAGAGGATGAGGAGGATGAGGACGGCTTGGTCATCCACTCGACCAAGTCTTCCGCATGTTGCGGCTCAACGCGGCCAGCTGCCGAAAAAAAGGCCAAGCGTGTCCCACGGCCACGTGCTGATGAGGATGCACCGTCTCCACGACCAGCACTAGACACAGAGCCTGCTTGCCCTCTCTTATTGGCTTGTGACTGTCTGCCTCTCCTTCTTGGCCTTCCAGACATACTAATGGCCTGTAGCTGCACTAAGCTGGGATATATATATATATATATATATATATATATATATATATATATATATATATATATATATATATATTCACTTGTGGAGGAGAACCGCACTCTGCTTACGATTTAGTGCCAGCAATCAGGTCTTCCCACTGACCTTGTATATAGAAAAAGAGTCCAAGAGGTTGCTGCACTTAAAAATTTTTTTTGCTTTATTTCACAATTTGTTCAATAGGGATTTACAAAGCAAGTATAATCCAAAATCACAGGCACGAAATGCCTACACAGTTTCAGACACAGGTAGATTCAGATATGGATGGATGGATGGATTACGTCTCGGGCTAGTCAGCTTACGCCCTTCCTAAGATCCATTGAAGCACATCTGAGGGTTTCAATCCAATCATTCATTTAAATACAGGTTAAGTGAAGTACTTCACATATGGAATCAATATGGCTAATTAGTTCAAATCGCATACCATTTAACATCTATATATGCATATATTTATCTATAACATGCCATTAGAGCAAGGATAAGCAACAGGTGTCAAATCTCTCATTCTCTTCACTCGCATTATAGAATATTTGGAATACCTATAAAAACGCAGGGAAATGTTGCATTCATGAGTAAATACAAAAACAAAAAAGAAAAAACAAAAAAGATATCCCCATCATGGAGTTATTTTATCTGGCTACTTTCATATGCTTATTCCAACAGTTAAACAAATAAATAAAGATCCAAATCAACATTTAAGCCATATGGAGCAATTGTATTCAAAAAATGTATCCAGTATACTTCTCTTTTTCTTAGTATCAATTCACGGTTGCCCCCTCTCCTATTTTTTTCAATACCTTCTAGGACCATATACTTTAGTTGTGATACATTGTGGCCAAATTCTAAAAAGTGTCTCGCCAGTGGTAATTGGGTTAATTTATCTCGTATTGAGTATTTGTGTCTTGCTATCCTATCTTTGATTTTTTGTGTAGTCTCCCCTACATAAACTAAACCGCACGGGCACTTTATGGCATAAATTACATATGAAGATTGGCATGTGTAGTAACCCCGTATGGGGATGTTGAAACCCCTATGTGGATGTGTAAAGTATTTACCTTTAATCATAGAGTTACATTGCATGCATGACAAGCAGGGATACGATCCCAGATTTTTAGGTCCCAGAAAGGTTAGTTTGGCTGCTGCAGCCACAGGTTGATCAGATTTAATCAATCGATCTCGTATCGTTCTACGTTCTAAATCTGATCAACCTGTGGCTGCAGCAGCCAAACTAACCTTTCTGGGACCTAAAAATCTGGGATCGTATCCGACACGAATCAAATAAGATTTTGAATCCTATTGAAATTCCCAATAGGAAGAGATACTCAGTTGATAAACCTCGAATTCCATTTGTCTTCCAGTTTAACAGTTATAGCGAGAGGATCTTTAATGTTTTGAGAAAACATTGGACGATATTGAAACGATCCTATCCTCATATAGAGGAGTTTCAGTTAACTCCGATGAAGGCATACCGGCGCAATAAAACCTTGCGCGATCTCTTAGTGCGATCCGAATTTAAAGCAGAGAGGCAGGATGAGAAAAAGATGACCTTTCTTGGCAGTAAAAGAAAAGGCTGTTACCCTTGTCTTAATTGCATTCAATGCAATTTAGTGATCAAAGGGAATAACTTTTCTCATCCTAGGACTAACAAGTAAATAATAATTAACGGTTTCTACACCTGTCAGTCATCATATGTGATTTACATTCTCACATGCCCCTGCAATCTCCTGTACGTGGGGGAAACCACCCAAAAAATTAAAGACCGTATCGCACAACACCGTAGTACAATTAGACATCCCCAATCAAGTTTACCTGTATCGCGTCACTTCTCAGAAATGGGCCACAAAGACACCGATCTACGCTTTATGGTTTTAGAAGAGATTCCCCATGACAAAAGAGGGGGTGATAGGATTTTGAAACTAAAAAGACGTGAAGTTTGGTGGATCAACAAATTACAGTCCCTGTACCCTGATGGTATGAACAGGGACTATGATTTGTTTTTGTTTGTTTAAGAATTTACAGTACAAGATTGATTAGAGGGTATGACTATTTTTGAATATGTTATATTTTCTTTAGATTGATCACAAAAGGCTCCCGTTGGAAATACTAGATAGCAGAATATCAACTGGAATCCATGAAGAATTTTGAGACATGAACAGAAATAGCAACATATGTATATTCATGAGAAATATTTGTAAAACACCGAGCTAATGAAATGAGATAATATAATTGGTTCATAAGTGACATGATGAGGATATTTGAGAGATAATATGATGAACCTGTCTTGTAGATTATCCCCTATTGGGGAATTTAGGATGGTTTTAGGGTAGTAGGTTTATTCAATAGGGTTAAATTTGGAATGGTTTTAGGTGTTTTGTATAGGATAATTAATTATATGACACAGGTGTGTATCAGACTGGGTGTGGATAAAAGAACACAGTGTGGTTTAGCCTTTCACACACAGCCTGAAAAGCCTGACGAAGAGCGATCTGTGCTCGGAACTGTACAGTGGCTTGCTTGTATTTTGAAACAATTAATGGATTAACTTTTCAGTAAAAGGACACTTTTTGGCATCAAGCATCGTTCCATGTGTTTTTTCTATTATTTATGGTGGAGTTTTGGGAGTCCACCCTGACGGTGCCTTGATTGAACAAGGATTTCAAGACAAGAGGGTAACCCACCTGATGTTCATTTATTACACTCCCAGTGAGCAAGTTACCTTCAGTTGTGATGGATACCAATGGAGCTATATTTTCATACACCCAAGAAGAGACCACACAGATCATGTCTCAGATCTCAGGATCCAGAAATTTTCTAACGGGCAATACCCCGGTCTACAACTCTCGTACATGGGAGAAATTAAGAAGGAAGCATACTTCTTTGGAATTGCACGGGCTAACCTTGGCCGAATACCATCGAGTACAACGAATCCCTAGAGGTCTGAGGGTACGTTTGGCCCCGACCCTATTCAGCGATAATGATGAGTTACATTTGTGCAGATTCTCAACAAATGTTCATTTGATTTAATGACTTTGACTATTTCATTTATACATAAGGAATTGGCTTCATTGTCGGAACAACTCACCAAGATTGAATCAGAATTGCGTACCGCGATGTCTCTGGAAGAGTTTAATAAATGTAAGGAGATGGCCGATGAAAGTATCAACAGGTATCGTTGTGAACTGGAGACCAGAAAACGCAGCAAATTTGATCGGGATATTGAGGATTATGAGAGGAATCAGGTGTACCGATGGCCACGTCCATACAACCGACGAGGTCGCAGCGACTATGGAAGCCATAGGAGAGAGATATCTGACAACTCTTCAGCCAATACAGATACCGATTCTTCATCCAATTTTTTACAAGCAGATCGCAGAGAACGATCTACCACTCGGATGCAAACCAGATCCCGTTACAACAGAGAAGGAAGCCACGACAGATATCGCAATACACGAGGCAACCGCGGCCGACCAAGGGAGACCTAGTTCATAACATCTCCAGGCGGGTCCTTTCACCGGAGGAGGTAGGACTTTTTAACCGTGGTTTATCTTATTGTCCTAAGAGTCACTTAGATCCATTTCAGTTAGATCAAGATCTGTATCGCCTATTTCGTAATATTAGATGGAAGGTCCATTTTCTTCACAAACCATTTGTTCATAATGACATACCTGAAGGGAGACTAAGTGGTAAAAGTCTAGGACTGGTAATGAAATCTAAATCCGTCCCCCCTACTACTTATGTCCCTGTTGAGATGTTTGTACAGGAGGTTACCCGAGATGTGAAACGTCTGTTAAAGCAAGTGGACTTTAAAGATCATGTACCTAACAATCTGTCCCCTCATGAAAGAGTGACATTACGGGAATTAACCAAACGGAATGATATTATTTGCAAACCTGCTGATAAAGGGGGTTCGGTAGTCATTATGGACCCCCAGGCTTATGAGAATGAGATCAGGCGACAACTGGATGACGACACAGTATACAAACCTCTACACTCAGATCCCACATGGAGTATTAGAAAGATCTTGGAAAGTATTGTGAAACCGGCATTTAAAGAAGGACTAATTTCACATGATTTATGCAAATTTTTGTTACCAACACATACCCGCATTCCGGTCTTGTATATACTCCCCAAGATCCATAAGGACAAACATTCCCCACCGGGACGCCCGATCGTATCGGGGAGGGATTCGATCTTTGTACCCACGGCCAAGTTATTGGATAAAGTACTATCACCCTTGGTTAAGGCCACCCCATCCTACATCAAGGACCCTGGTGACTTTCTAACCAAGATCAGGGACTTACCACAAATTCAGAATGAATATATCCTTGTCACTTGGGATGTAACAAGTCTATATACATCGATTCCTCATGTGGCTGGCATTGAGGCAGCGCTAAGCCTAATTAGGAAATGTCAGGAGTACTCAGAAGCTCAGATAATTTTTTTTGAGAAACTGTTTAGATTGATTTTGTACAATAACTATTTTCTCTTTAAGGACCGGTACTATGTGCAATTGACGGGGGTAGCCATGGGTTCTAATGTTGCCCCGCCATATGCCTATTTGACCTGTTTCGGGAGCATTGCGCCACCTGGTGGCGCTATATAGATGACATTTTTGTCATATGGCGGGGCAACATTGAATCACTCAAAATGTTTGATGAGATGATTAATAGTATTTCACCAGAGATCCAGTTCAAGATTCATATTGGTGGAGATTCGGTCCCCTTTCTAGATATACGGGCATATATAAAACAGGGACGCATTGAAACTGACATATACACGAAACCTACAGATAGGAATCAGTTATTGAGATATGACCGTTATCATCCCCCTCATGTCTTCAGTTCTATCATTAGAAGTCAGCTTCTCAGAGTGACGCGAATAGTGAGTGATACTACAGTTAAAAATGAAAGATTAGATGAAATGTGCTGCAAGTTTAAGGAGCGGGGCTATCCAGAAAACATAATCCGACACGAATTAAATAAGATTTTGAATCCTATTGAAATTCCCAATAGGAAGAGATACTCAGTTGATAAACCTCGAATTCCATTTGTCTTCCAGTTTAACAGTTATAGCGAGAGGATCTTTAATGTTTTGAGAAAACATTGGACGATATTGAAACGATCCTATCCTCATATAGAGGAGTTTCAGTTAACTCCGATGAAGGCATACCGGCGCAATAAAACCTTGCGCGATCTCTTAGTGCGATCCGAATTTAAACCAGAGAGGCAGGATGAGAAAAAGATGACCTTTCTTGGCAGTAAAAGAAAAGGCTGTTACCCTTGTCTTAATTGCATTCAATGCAATTTAGTGATCAAAGGGAATAACTTTTCTCACCCTAGGACTAACAAGAAAATAATAATTAACGGTTTCTACACCTGTCAGTCATCATATGTGATTTACATTCTCACATGCCCCTGCAATCTCCTGTACGTGGGGGAAACCACCCAAAAAATTAAAGACCGTATCGCACAACACCGTAGTACAATTAGACATCCCCAATCAAGTTTACCTGTATCGCGTCACTTCTCAGAAATGGGCCACAAAGACACCGATCTACGCTTTATGGTTTTAGAAGAGATTCCCCATGACAAAAGAGGGGGGGATAGGATTTTGAAACTAAAAAGACGTGAAGTTTGGTGGATCAACAAATTACAGTCCCTGCACCCTGATGGTATGAACAGGGACTATGATTTGTTTTTGTTTGTTTAAAAATTTACAGTACAAGATTGATTAGAAGGTATGACTATTTTTGAATATGTTATATTTTCTTTAGATTGATCACAAAAGGCTCCCGTTGGAAATACTAGATAGCAGAATATCAACTGGAATCCATGAAGAATTTTGAGACATGAACAGAAATAGCAACATATGTATATTCATGAGAAATATTTGCAAAACACCGAGCTAATGAAATGAGATAATATAATTGGTTCATAAGTGATATGATGAGGATATTTGAGATATAATATGATGAACCTGTCTTGTAGATTATCCCCTATTGGGGAATTTAGGATGGTTTTAGGGTAGTAGGTTTATTCAATAGGGTTAAATTTGGAATGGTTTTAGGTGTTTTGTATAGGATAATTAATTAAGTGACACAGGTGTGTATCAGACTGGGTGTGGATAAAAGAACACAGTGTGGTTTAGCCTTTCACACACAGCCTGAAAAGCCTGACGAAGAGCGATCTGTGCTCGGAACTGTACAGTGGCTTGCTTGTATTTTGAAACAATTAATGGATTAACTTTTCAGTAAAAGGACACTTTTTGGCATCAAGCATCGTTCCATGTGTTTTTTCTATATATATATATATATATATATATATGTACTGATACTGCAGCTAGCAAAATCAACTGCCTGCCTGTAGTATGAGAACAACACCAACCTTCTACAGGTAGCTTTAGCTGAACACTGTGCAGAGCTCGCAAAAAAATAACTTGTAGTTTTAGCTGAACACTGTGAGGTGGACGCACCACACTAACTTGTAGTTTTAGCTGAACACTGTGAGGTGGACGCACCACACTAACTTGTAGTTTTAGCTGAACACTGTGAGCAGGACGCACAGCACTAACTTGTATTTTTAGCTGAACACTGTGAGCAGGACGCACAGCACTAACTTGTATTTTTAGCTGAACACTGTGAGCAGGGCGCACTGCACTAACTTGTAGCTTTAGATGAACACTGTGCAGAGGTCTCACTACACCAACTTGTAGGTTTAGACCAGTGTTTCTCAACTCCAGTCCTCAAGGCGCCCCAACAGGTCATGTTTTCAGGCTTTCCATTATTTTGCACAGGTGATTTGATCAGTTTCACTGCCTTAGTAATTACCACAGCTGTTTCATCTAAGGGAAATCCTGAAAACATGACCTGTTGGGGCGCCTTGAGGACTGGAGTTGAGAAACACTGGTTTAGATGAACACTGTGAGCAGGACGCACCCCACTAACTTGTAGTTTTAGCTGAACACTGTGAGAAGGACGCACAGCACTAACTGTAAATAGTCTAGCTGCCTGACTGTGGTACTAATAGGATCAAAAGAACACCAGCAATTTTCTTCAGGTAGCTGTAAATACTGTAACCAGACAAGCCTGCCTGTCAGTAAGAAGATAACAGGAATGGATTTAGCTAAACTGAATACAGTGTATATATATATATACAACACCTGGGATGCATATATATACACAATACACTGTAAGTGCAGCTAAACTGACGGACTGTTTTGCCTAATCTATCTAACTCAAATCAAATGTCACTGTCTCTCTCTCTCTTTCTCTATCTCTCTCAATGAACGCCGGAACACACACTACACAGGGCCGAACAGGCGGCCTTATATAGTGTGGGGCGTGTACTAAATCCCCTGAGCCATAATTGGCCAAAGCCTCCTTGGCTTTGGCCAATTACGGCTCTCTGTTCAGACGGCGCTGTGATTGGCCAAGCAAGGTCATAGTGCATGCTTGGCCAATCATCAGCCAGCAATGCACTGCGATGCCGCAGTGAATTATGGGCCGTGACGCGCCACACGAATTTGGCGCGAACGGCCCATATCGTTCGCAATTCGGCGAACGGGCGAACAGACGATGTTCGAGTCGAACATGGGTTTGACTCGAACACAAAGCTCATCCCTACTGCTGAGAAAGGGACTGGGGAATCTGTGCCCTCAGTCCCTTTCCCTGTCTCAAAGGGGAGATGTCAGGGGTCTGTTTAGATCCCTGATATCTCACCAAGGCCCCCCCCCCCCCCCCAAAAAAAAAATTGTAAAAAAATATAAATTGTAAAAATAATAAAAAAAATAAGCTGTAAAAAATAGGAAAGAACACCCCGCCCCCCTTATAATCAGAACATTATAATCCATACCGTGATTGGTGCTGGAGTTGTCACGGGGGGATAATTGAAGTTGCTGTTCTTATAGGTCCTCAGGAATGGCTGAGCCTGGAATAGAATAGAAATGCATTTTTAGGAAGGAGACTGAAAATAGTTACTTTGTTTCATCTTCATTGCCGGTATCCCGGCCTTCACCACATTTAAGCTGCAACAATATTATGGGGGTCTGGATATACGGGGTGGGGGAGGAGTGCCCAGGAACTGGTACATAGGAAGTTCAGATCTGACAGCCAGGCAGCAGTCATTATAAGGTGGGGTCTTGAAACTTTTTATACAAAAGGCCAGTTTACTGTCCTTTAGGGGGGGCTTTAGGGGGGCTGGACTGTGGCCAGTGGGAGAAGAAAATATCTTGGCATCAGTGGAGATAAACACTGCCCCACCCTTGGTAGAAGGGGGAGGAATAGTGCCCCATCATTGGTATCAGTGGGAGGAATAGTGCCCCATCATTGGTATCAATGGGAGGAATAGTGTCCCATCATTGGTGTCAGTGGGAGGAATAGTGTCCCATCATTGGTGTCAGTGGGAGATATAATGCCCCATCATTGGTATCAGTGGGAGGAATAGTGCCCCATCATTGGTATCAATGGGAGGAATAGTGTCCCATCATTGGTGTCAGTGGGAGGAATAGTGTCCCATCATTGGTGTCAGTGGGAGATATAATGCCCCATCATTGGTATCAGTGGGAGGAATAGTGCCCCATCATTGGTGTCAGTGGGAGGAATAGTGCCTCATCATTGGTGTCCGTGGGAGGAATAGTGCCCCATCATTGGTATCAGTGGGAGGAATAGTGCCCCATCATTGGTATCAGTGGGAGGAATAGTGCCCCATCATTGGTGTCAGTGGGAGGAATAGTACCCCATCATTTGTGTCAGTGGGAGGAATAGTAACCCATCATTGGTGTCAGTGGGAGGAATAGTGCCTCATCATTGGTGTCAGTGGGAGGAATAGTGCCCCATCATTGGTGTCAGTGGGAGGAATAGTGCCCCATCATTGGTATCAGTGGGAGGAATAGTGCCCCATCATTGGTATTAGTGGGAGGAATAGTACCCCATCATTGGTGTCAGTGGGAGGAATAGTGCCCCGTTGTTGGTGTCAGTGGGAGGAATAGTGCCCCATCATTGGTGTCAGTGGGAGGAATAGTGCCCCATCATTGGTGTCAGTGGGAGTAAACAGTGCCCCATATTTGGTATAAGGGGGAGGAATAGTGCTCCATTGTTGATGTTAGTAACAAGAATTATGTCCCATTGTTGGTGTCAACAGTGCCCCAAGGGCTAGATAAAGGCAAGCAAAGGGCCACATTTGACCCCCCGGGCCGCAGTTTAGAGACCACTGCATTATAGGATGTCGGCAGGGCCGGATTAAACTCTGTGGAGACCCCTAAGCAGCCTAGACCTTGGGGCCCCCTTGCAGGTTTCTGGAGGTTTCACGTGCGCGTGCTCTGGTGGTATAACATTGTGTAGGGGGACTGGTCTTGTCTCCTCCCCTCCTGTAGTGGGTGGAGCCTGCTGGGCCCCTCCCACAACTCTGCTCTCTGCACAGGCTCTGTACAGCCCAGTGATGAGGTCACTGCTACCTTCACAAGGTAATATCTGGGTTTGCAATGTGGCCTGGTGCACACAGAGTGGATTTATGTCCTTTGTGGCTATGGAGGATCAGATTTCCATGCCTGGAGTTCAGCTTTTGGTTTTCTTACCTCAGTTGGGCACTTCAGTGAAAGGCTGGCTGCCAAGTCCAGAGTGTCCGTTTTCTGCCCGACGGGTTCAAGCTGAATAGAAAAAATATATATGAAAAGACCCCATGTATGGGGAATGAGGAGATATGGAATAAAGCCAGATATACCATGGAATGGAATGTGAGAAGGATCATAATATACCGTCACACCTTATAAACTCCTCCTGTGCTAATAATAGAGGATGGGAAGGTTCTGGCTTCTCTGTGATTTTTCATATATTATCGTTCGGAGAATGTACGTCTTCATGTGATGTGAGAAGGTCAGTCCCGGAATCACAATGAGGGTGATTTACTAAAGGTAAGTAGACCATCCACTCTCCAAGTGCAGCTGCACTCATTTTCCCCGGAGCTCAGTGAAGGTGGTGAAGCTTCACTTTGTAAAGAATAACCAATCAGGTGTCGGGTTTGGGCTGAAGACCGCGCTGGACTGACTGGATAGGTCACTAGTGGTAGGTAGGTGGCTCTGTGGGCAGAGAGGAAGGAATCACTTCCAGTGTGTTGAGCCCAACGTTGGACGGTGGTGGTGGTGGACCCACTTGGGGGCTTGGGCTGCTACCTCTCTGGTATGACCATGTGGTCGTTTCAGGGAGAAGACTTGGGTGAGGAGGAAGGAGCGTCCAGTGTCTAGAAAGTGCAACTCTTGATGTAGGGTTCATTTATTGAAAATGCAAACATGTACATCAAGCCAACGTGTTTCAGAGGGATGGACTCCCCCTTTCTTCAGAGCTGTTATGCCCCGTACACACGGTCGGATTTTCAGATGGAAAATGTGTGATAGGACCTCGTTGTCGGAAATTCCGACCGTGTGTGGGCTCCATCGGACATTTTCCATCGGATTTTCCGACACACAAAGTTTGAGAGCAGTCTATAAAATTTTCCGACAACAAAATCCGTTGTCGGAAATTCTGATCGTGTGTACACAAATCCGACGGGCAAAGTGCCACGCATGCTCAGAATAAATAAAGAGATGAAAGCTATTGGCCACGGCCCCGTTTATAGTCCCGACGTACGTGTTTTACGTCACCGCGTTCAGAATGATCGGATTTTCCGACAACTTTGTGTGACTGTGTGTATGCAAGACAAATTTGAGCCAACATCCGTCGGAAAAAATCCTAGGATTTTGTTGTCGGAATGTCCGAACAAAGTCCGACCGTGTGTACGGGGCATTAGTGTGTACTTATGAGCGGGGGTGGTTCCCTGAGCAATTTCTAAATTTCGAACTCTAGATTACCAGAAGGCCAACTGGTTTCTTCCGCAGAAGCTCTTGTTACCTCTGCATCATGACCAGTCACCATTCTGTCAATCTGAAGTTGGAAATTCAGAAATCGCTCTGGGAACCACCCCCACCCATAAGTACGCACTAACAGCCCTGAAGAATGGAGAGTCCATTTCTACGAAATGCGTTGGCTCGATGTACACTTTCAATAAATGTTTTGTGGACCCTACATGAAGGGTTGCATTTTGGGAGCTCCCTCCTCACCCAAGTCTTCTCGCTGAAATGACCACATGGTCATACCAGGGAGGCAGCAGCCCAAGCCCCCAAGTGGGTTCACCACCACCATCCAACGTTGGGCTCAACCCACCCCACCCGAAGTGACTCTTTTCTCACTGCCCATGGAGCCACCTACCTACAACTAGTGATTGATCCAGTCAGTCCATCGCAGTCTCCAGGCCAAACCTGGCACCTGATTGGGTATTCTTTACAAAGTGAAGTTTCACCGCATTCACTAAGTTCTGGGGCAAATGAGAGCACTTGCAGAGTGCACAGTCTATATGTCTTTAGTAAATCCAACCCACTGCCTTCCAGCTCCTAAGTCAACATAATAGTTTAATACCATAAAAGCTACATGAAGAAAAATTTAGAGCTGCACTGGTACGGGCAGTGAATTATTGAGAATGGCCCAGGTATGGATACAGCTAAGCTACAGCATAAGCATACGCATGAATGTGCTGTGGGGGTGTGGGGTTATACTAAAAAGTCCATAGGTCCAAAGATATTGGTGGCAACTCCTCAATAAGACTGAAGTAATCTCTGCAATATATAAAAGGAAACAGCAGAGGGCGCCAACTAAGTGCAGTATATGGGAAAATGTATTTTTTTTTAATAAAGTATTTTCCTATATACTGCACTTAGTTGGTGCCCTCTGCTGTTTGCTTTACTAGAATGAGCAATACAGAACTCTCCGTGCAGGTATGGGACACATTTAGGTTTGCAAAATTGAGCGGTTGGATTTGCTGATGGTGACTAGGTGAGATACTTAATGGAAGTTTGCACCACACGAACCATATAAGGTGGTCAATGACACCACTGGGTCCTCCCTTTGACATGTTCTGTATATAAAGGTTTGGACTGGCTGAAGTTGAGCAGGTTAGATGGTTAGTGGAACCATATCATGTGGTCACATGACACCAGGTGACCGGGCCATCCTTTTTGGCATATTCTGTATATACAGGTTTCGGCTGGCTGATGGTGACCGGGTGAGGTGGCTAGTGTACCGCACCATCTCCCTTGTTTCCAGCCATCCAGCCCACAGCTTGTATTTACAGAATGTGTCAATGGGATGACCTGGTCACCTGGGGTCATGTGACCACCTTATATGTTTCATTCCATGCTCTGTCATATACAGATAAGTTGTGGCTACATTGCATGCTTACATTGTCTAGACACTCGGGAGAGGCATATAAGGCCATACATAACTTGAGGACAGCATGTGGCTCACAAGCCACTGGGTTTAGTCTGGGCTAAAGAACATTTAACATTTGTGCATTTTCCCCTCCCTGCCATTGGCTCCCGCAGCCCAGAATTTATACATTACCATGTTGTTCCAGAGCATCCTGGCCAGCTGGGAGTGAGACTTCTGACTGAGGTGGAAACAGTCTGGAGCGAGGTACGAGACATCTGGTGTCCCATCCTAGATAGAGAAAAAACACACACCGATCATCAACAGCACTGTTATTTAATAGGCCATGGAGCAGATTCTTGTGTGAATTTTTTTTAAACAATTACCGTCTGAAATGGAATCTTGGTATTACGGAAAAATGGCTGCAGAACCACCGTGAAGTTATCCCTTGTGTCGTATCTTCCAGAATTGACCAGTTGCTGCAGACTGGACTGTTATAGGAAAAGAAACATAAGAACTTGTTATTATTTCTAGTCCATGTGTACCAATTCTGGGCATAGGAAGGGTGGGGACTGGCAGAATTCAGTATTTGCATACCAGCCCTTGTATTTTGCACCATATGGCTAAAAGCGTGTGGACACCTGACCATCTATATAGAGTTGCCCCTCCTTTGTGGCTTTCACTTCCTCCATTCTTGAGGGAAGGATTTCCACAAGATTTAGGAGGGTGTCTGTGGGAATTCGTTCCTATTTGTGAGGTCAGGTATGTCGGAGGATGAGAAGACCTGGCTTGCATGTCAGGTCCCACATTGGATGCCATAAATTTGATGTTTCAATTCATCCCAAAGGTGTTCAGTAGGGTTGAGGTCCTGGACTCAACACCACCGTGTCTTTATGGAGCTGGCTCCACTCTTCCAGGAAGGCTTCCCACAAACTTTTGAACTGTATCTGTTGGGATTTGTGCCCATTCAGCCAAAAAAGCATTGGGGAGGTCAGGTATCAATGTTCAGTAGGGTTGAGGTCAGGGCTCTTGAATTCCTCCACTCTTCTGGAAAAGGCTAAGATTTTGGAGGGTGTCTGTGGGAATTTGGACACATTTGTGAGGTCAGGGCCCCAAGTTGGGTAACAAAAAAAGACCTAGCTTGTGAGTCAGCTCTCACATTGGGCACCAAAAAAAAGACCTGGCTTGTGTGTCAGGCCTCACGTTGGGTACCAAAAAAAGAACTGGCTTTTGTGGCAGGCCCCAAGTTGGGCTCCAAAAAAAGACCTGGCTTGTGTGTCAGGCCCCACGTTGGGCACCAGCAAAAAGATCTGGATTGTGTGTCAGGCCCCACGTTGGGCATCAACAAAAAGACCTCACTTGTGTGTCAAGCCCAACGTTTGGCACCCAAAAAAGACCTGGCTTGTGTGTCAGGCCTCACATTGGGCACCAAAAAAAAAGACCTGGCTTGTGCGTCAGGCCTCAATTTGGACACCAACAAAAATACCTCACTTGTGTGTCAGGTCCCACGTTGGCCATCAAAAAATAGACCTGGCTTTCATGTCAGGCCCCTCATGGGGCCCCAAAAAAAAGACCTGGTTTGCAGTCAGACATTCCAGTTCCTACCAAAGGTGTTCAGTAGGGTTGAGGTCAGGGCTCTTGAATTCCTCCACTCTTCTGGAAAGGCTTTGCACAAGATTTTGCACTGTGTCTGTGGTAATTTGTACGTATTTGTGAGTTCGGGTTCTGATGGTTGATGAGAAGATCTGGCTTATGAAGGTGCTCAATAGGGTTGAGCTCATGTAAAAATTATGAGAAATGCCACCAATAAACCAGTTGCAGTTAATTTTGCTGTTCTGTGTAATATCGGGGGTAAAGGATATAACGCAGTACTGCACCTGATAAACAAGGTTGGCGTCCTTAACCATCTGTGTCTCATAGGAATCCATAGGGTAGCTCAGAACACATGGGCACAGCAGCCTGTACAAGTGAAATGACACAATAATGACACAATAACATATATACAGAGATAAATTGAATGCCTATACATCCAACAATAATGATCTATTGGCCCCTCAGACCACACCCCCAGCTTTCCTGGCTCTCTGAGCTCTCTTGGCTTTCCCGCTGTTTTAGTTGCAGCCTCCTGCTGCCTGTGCTCACTCCCTGGTCGCTCAGTAGGGGATTCCCTGGCACCCTGGGCACCTCCATACTTCCTGGCTTCTCAGTGCAGGATCTCCTGGCACCCTGGGCGCCTTCATGCTCCCTGGCTTTGCAGTAGGGGATCTCCTGGCACCCAGGTTCCTCCATGCTCCCTAGCCCCTTAGTAGGGGATCTCCTGGCACCTGGGCTCCTTCATGCTCCCTGGCCTCTCAGTAGGGGATCTCCTGGCACCCGGGCGCCTCCATACTCCCTGGCCTCTCAGTAGGGGATCCTCTGGCACCTGGGCTCCTCCATGCTCCCTGGCCTCTCAGTAGGGGATCTACTGGCACCCGGGC
>JBBDGP010004709.1:0-82146 GCA_037952835.1 Lithobates septentrionalis
AGTAAACACCAAATCTAAAAATGAAAGCTCTGTCCTTAAGTGGTTAAGCACCTGCCGCCCCCCCTATAGCAGTTTTACTGCTAAAGGGCGGCCGCTGTGCGCAGGATCGTGTGTGTGTGTGTGTGTGTGTGTGTGTGTGTGTGTGTGTATATATATGTATATGTGTATGTAAAAAAAAAAAAAAAAAAAAAGGCAGAGGTGATCAAATACCACCAAAAGAAAGCTCTATTTGTCCGAAAAAGGGACATACATTTTATTTGGGTACAGTGTTGCACGATCGTGCAATTGTCAGTTAAAGTAAAACCAATGTGCTTTTGCAAAAAATGGCCTGGTCATGAAGAAGGTAAATCTGTTAAGGCTGTTGATAATATAATGCATAGTTTTTACAACGCATACAAGTTGGAAGGCTGGCCGAAGGCCAGCCTGTATTTGTGGGGGGAGTCTAAGGGGTACATATTCCTCCTCCTCGTCTTCTGCCTGATCCTGCGTCAGCGTGTATTCAGGGTGACGCACGTCACTTCCGCCTTCCCTGCAGAGCGGCGGTCAGCAGCAGTTGTGGCGGTTAATCTCCCGGTGCTTACGCCGGGCACCCTCTAGGGAAGTGCACCGCCATCCCCCCATTCATCCCAGGCTACAATCCAGCATCGAGGGGGCCACCCGCTTCTCCCGGTGCTTACGCCGGGGGAGGGGCTGCCCATTCATCCATCCGCCCACCCACGTTGCTCAGGGCTCTATCTGGCATTGAAGGGGGCGCCCGCCTGCTTCTCCCGGTGCTCACGCCGGGGGAGGGGGGGTTGTCCGTCCATCTGACCACCCACGTTGCCCAGGGCTCTATCCGGCATTGAGGGGGCCGCCCGCCCGCTTCTCCCGGTGCTCTTGCCGGGGGAGGGGGGTCCGTCCACCCATCCATCCATCTGCCCACGTTGCCCAGGGCTCCATCCAGCTTTTGGGGGCCGCCCGCCCGCTTCTCCCGGTGCTCACGCGGGGGGGGGGGGGGTCATCCGTCCATCCGCCCACCCACATTGCCAGGGCTCTATCCGGCATAGAGGGGGCCGCCCGTCCGCTTCTCCCGGAGCTCACGCTGGGGGAGGGGGGCCATCCATCTATTCACCCACCCATCCCACTTCTCTCAGGGCTCATCCCGCATTGTCGAGGGGGCAGCCGCCCGTTTCTCCCGGTGCTTCCAGAGCTCAGAGCGGCAGCACAGTCAGCCAGGAGTCTGGTGTTGGTTCACCTCTCTGGTTTCCATGGTGCTGGCTTGGCGGGCGTAGGGCATCAGGGGGGGTCACGCCGGATGCCTCTCGGTCAGTGTCAGGGGGTCTGCCAGCTCACAGCAGTTTATCCTTTCCTAGGGCATCGGAGATGACACCATAATTGTTTCAGGTGTCAGAATTCCTGGTTGTTTCAGACTAACATGGCAATTACCTTCAGGCACCAGATGGAGAGATCTAAGATCCCAGGTCCACACAACGGCAGTTGCTTTTCTTTTCATACATCAGGGGACACGGAGCCATAGTAGTTACTATGTGGGTTATAGGCCACCTTCAGGTGATCGACACTGGCACGCCCTAAGACAAAAAGTGCACTCCCTGTATAACCCCTCCCACTACTGGGAGTACCTCAGTTTTTTCACCAGTGTCTAGGTGTTGGTCATGGAGTAAAGATGTGCTGAGCTGAGCTCCTCTGGAGCAATCCTTGCTGGGGCTAGCTATGCAGACGGATCCATTCAAGGTGTCTTTCTGGCCGAATTAAATGGTACCCAGGCCTCGTGTCCGAAGAAACAAGGTTTTTGCCTGTGAACGCTTCGTGAGACCTGGACCCTGGAATCCAGTACTTTTTGGTATTAAGGCCATAAAGTTTTACTGCCGGTGGTGCTATTGCAGGTCCAGGATTGTGGGTTTCCTCGAGGATCCCCAGCTCCTGAAGGTTAAACGGAACCCACCGTGAAGGGTGAAGATTGGGTCTGTTGGTTTACCACAGAAAACCCTGCGGCGGGAAAGGTAAGTGGAGTTTTTAAAAAATTTTCTTATGAATGTCTCCTTTTACTGTTTGCATGAGGCTGAGCATTAATAGCAGTGGCAGTGGCTGGACTATTATTCAAGCAGTGGATGCGATTTCTTCTGATAGTACCTCTGCTTTGTGCATTGGGCTAAGGTCAGAAGGGGGGTTAAAACACCCCCAAAATAGAGCTAAAAGGGTCTCTCTCAAGCTCTGGAAAGCCTACTCATCTCTACAAATGGCATCCTCCCCTGAGAGGGAGTGGCTGGTCAGAGTGAGCATCGGGACCATGAAATGTTTGCAACTGTTCAACACTGAAGCCCCTGTGTATTTTACCAAAAAGATCTTTTTTCCCTCAGCCATGATGGGTTTAAAAAAAAAAAAAAAAAGGTTTAGCGACTTTAATTGCACAGGTTCCCTTCCATTGCCCAGGACCCTCAAACTGAGGAACTAGGGGCGGGAGAAAATGAATCCCTTCAGGGGACCATGGTGTGGCTAAAGACTCTTCTTCTGAGGTGTCAAATGTGGGAGAATTAGCTGGTTTCAATCTTAAGATTGTTGGTGCAATTTCTTGCTGTATGGTCTGCTCCACATTTATGCTCCCTTAACTGAGTGTTTGGGTTCGCTAAAGCCTCCTCAAACTGTGCATGCCTTTTCCTGTCCGTTATTGTTGGAAAAAGCTTTTTTGTATCTGAGAGGATCTCCCAGATAAACATTATTTTTCCTCCTTTAAAAAGTTTTTTACACTTTATCCTATGGTGGAGGAATTCACTAAGTACGGTATACCAGCAGTTAACGCTGCTATATCCTCTGTGCATAAGAGCTTTTGTTTGGCAGACAATGCTCAAATGCTTAAGCATCCAATGGATAAAAGTTGGAATTCCTGTTAAAGAAAAAAAAGTTTTTTTCTCTGGCAGATTGAGCAGCCTGCGCTGACAGTAATTGCTTAATCGTTGTGAGGCCAGTAAGGTGTCCTGCTCAGCAGGCCCAGGATCTGGCAGCTATATATTTGCAATAATTGCTTTGTGAGTTTCTATTGTAGAACCTCCACAAGGTCCTCATGCAGGTACTTGCTTATAAATTAGCCAAACGCACAACTGCTGAGATGCCTACGGCCACATCACCCTGAAAGCGCCCAATCTCGTCTGATCTCAGAGGCTAAGCAGGGTCAGGCCTGGTTAGTACCTGTATGGGAGACCGCCTGGGAATACCAGGTGCTATACAAGGTGCTGTGCACATTGTTGCTAACACAAACAGCTAAACGCATGAATGCGGGAACGCACGTCAGCGGAGGATAAACTTCCTTTCACCATGCAGAAGCTCCTGGCTAGTCTTCCTTTTGCAGTGAAATAGCTATTTGAGGATGTTTGGAAATTCCATCAAAAAAAATTCTAGTGGGAATTTTTGCCAATTTAAGTAAAGGAGTAAATTAGCCTCCAGGCAGTCACGATGGCTTCTGCCATCAGGTTCAAAAGGTAATCCTCAGAATTAGCCCCAGGGACAAAAGAGGTCTTGGGGGAGGAAACCTACATGATAATGAAGCCTCCTTATGAGGAGGTGCCCGCTCGCTCAATAGGGGGATTTCTTCTGCAGTTCTCAAGGATCTGACAGGAAGACGAATGGGGGACTTCCTCAATAGCTCCAAGGTACAAACTGGAGTTCCAAGAGTTCCTGTCTCCTAGTTTTTTTTTCTCAGATCAAATGTTCCTAAGGATCCAGAGAAAAAGAAGTCTTTTCTCTCAAGCATTGGACCTTTTTTTTTTTTTGGCAAAAGTGTTCATGGTGGTCCCCATGTAAGAGCAGAGGTTGGGGTTTGGTTAAATCCAAATGGACATTCTAAACTCCTTTTTCGTATGTAGACTATCCGATAAGTAATCTCCTTCCTACAAGGGGAGAACTTCTGGCGTCGATCGACATCAAGGAGGCATATCGCCATGTGCTGATCTTCCCCGCTCACCAGAAATTTCTACGCTTCGAGGTAGAAAATCTTAAATTCCAGTTTGTAGCTCTACCTTTTCGGGCTAGCTACTGCACCTTGAGTGTTTTTATAAAGATCCTGGCTCCTCCTTTAGCCAGGTTAAGGGCTCAAAGTATAACGATACTAGCCTACTTAGACATTCTACTCTTGGTAGATCAATCGGTAGCCCGTTAAACCAAAGTCTGGTCACCGCAGTCGGCTACCTGGAATACTTAGGTTGGATCCTCAACCTAGAAAAATCCTCCTTAAAACCATCAAGGAGATTGCGGTACTTAGGGCTGATCATAGATACAGTCCAGAAAAGGGTATTTTTGCCCCAGGAAAGAATCGGTTCCTTAAAGAACTGATTCGGTTGGTCAAAACAAAGAATCCTTCTATTCATCTTTGCATGAGTTTATTGGGAAAAATGGTGGCTTCTTTTGAGGCCGTTCCTTATGCGCAAGGTCCAAACTCTGGACTTCCCGATGCGTTTATCCGCCAAAGTGTGTCAGAGCCTCAATTGGTGGTTAATATCCAAAAATCTTCAAAAAAGAAAAATCCTTTCTACCGGTTATCTGGAAAGTAGTAACAACAGATGCCAGCCTTTTTGGGCTGGGGAGCAGTCCTGGAAGAAGCGTCTGTCCAAGGGAAGTGGTCCAAATCAGAGTTGACCTTGCCCATCAATACTCTAGAGATTTCGGGCAGTACACCTGGACGCTCAGACTATGGAATTATCCTGTCAGGATCCAATCCGACAATGCCACAGCTGTGCTTATATCAATGACCAAGGAGGCACGAGAAGTCGTGCGGCCCAGAGAGAGGTGAATCGTATTCTTCACCCCGTCATCCTTCTGTCAATATGCAAAAATGGTGAGTTCCGGGCGTGGATCTGTTTGCGTGTAGGTTCAACAAAAAAGATCGCAACTTTGTGTCAAGGACAAGGGATCCGATAGCATACAGAACAGATGCCTTGGTCTTTCCATGGGATCCGTATTCACTGATCTATGCGTTCCCTCCTGTTCTGCTGCTTCCGCATCTCCTACACAGGGGATTAAGCAAAAGGGAAAGGAGGTGATTCTGGTGGCCCCAGCGTGGCCCAGGAGATCTTGGTTTGCTGAGATCATAAGGATGGCGGTAGGGGACCCTGCCCCTGTGGCCAGACCTTCTCTCGCAAGGTCCGGTGTTCCATCCTACCTTACAAATGCTAAAATTAACGGTTTGGCTATTGAAACCCACATTCTAAAGGACCATGGCTGTTAGCTTCAGTAGTTTCTACCTTGGTTAATGCTAGGAAGCCAGCCTCCAGAATCATATATTATAGAGTCTGGAAGGCATATGTCTCCTGGTATGAATCCCAGCAGTTGGCACCCCAGGAAATATATCATAGGTAGGATCCTTGACATCCT
Source organism: Lithobates septentrionalis (assembly GCA_037952835.1). Taxonomy (NCBI): domain Eukaryota; kingdom Metazoa; phylum Chordata; class Amphibia; order Anura; family Ranidae; genus Lithobates; species Lithobates septentrionalis. The sequence goes on from JBBDGP010004709.1 coordinate 5,362, forward strand.
ACAGATGGGATTAGAAATGAAGCTGGCCTTAAGCACTATCAAGGGCCAGGTGTCGGCCTTATCAGTGTTTTTCAGCGACCACTTGCTTCACACTCTCTGGTTCATAACCTTATTCAAGGGGTAACGTGGATTAATCCCCCAGTTAAGTCACCCCTGAATCCTTGGGACTTAAATTTAGTCTGTTGGCTTTACAAAAACAGCCTTTTGAAACCGATTCAAGATGTTCCCTTGATCCTCTTGACGGGGAAAATAGTTTTCTTGGTTGCCATGTCTTCTGCAAGAAGAGTATCAGAGTTGGCTGCTCTTTCCTGTAAAGAGCCATATTTGATTATTCATAAGGATAAGGTTGTATTGCGGCCTCATCCTAATTTTCTACCGAAGGTAGTGTCAGGTTTTCATTTAAACCAGGATATTGTTCTGCCTTCATTTTTTTCCAGAACCTCGTTCTTTGGAAGAAATGTGGTGAGAGCGGTCAAGGTCTATTTAAAAGTGACTGCTCAGATTCATAAAACAGATGTTTTGTTTGTGTTGCCAGACGGTCCTAAAAGAGGACAGGTGGCGTCCAAATCTACCATTTCTAAATGGATTTGTCAAGTGGTTGTTCAAGCTTATGGTTTAAAGGGGAAAATTCCTCCTATTCATATTAAAGTGCACTCCACCAGGGCTGTTAGTGCTTTTTGGGCAGTGCATCACCAAGCCCCCATGGCTAAGATCTGCAAGGCCGCAGTCTCGGTCTTCAATCCATACATTTACCAGATTCTATCAAGTAGATGTAAAAGGTCATGAGGATATCGCCTTTGGGCGCAGTGTACTGCAGGCTGCAATATAAGTCCTCTAGTCTCTTGGTGCCCTACTTTTGTTGTGTTTCCATCCCTTCAGTTGGCATTGCTATGGGACATCCCACATAGTAACTACTATGGCTCTGTGCCCACTAATGTATGAAAAGAAAATAGGATTTTTAAAACCGCTTACCTGTAAAATCCTTTTCTTTGAAGTACATGAGGGGACACAGAGGTCCCTCCCCTCCTTGGTATACACATGTAATGCTTTGCTACAAAACTGAGGTACTCCCAAATGTTTTTCAACGCCGTGTGTGTGTGTGTGTGTGTGTGTGTGTGTGTGTGTGTGTGTGTGTTATGTGTATGTATGTGGGGGAGGGGGTGTCGGAGCTTTCAGAGGCGAGATATCCTTACTTTCATCTTTGCAGTCCAGGTCTGAGCGTTTCTTAGGTCATGGGGGGGGGGGTGCAGGCCGTAGGTTACTGTGTGCACGTGTACATTCCGATATCCTCTTCTATACTGAGCTACACACCATATACTGCTCGGTATACTGTAGGCGCATATATCTTTATCTGTCCCTTGTCATCTCTGCAAATCGTGAGGTCTGATTGCCTGTTTCAGCTTGGGGGGGGGGGGGGGGGGGTGCTGGTAGACGGCTTAGCTCCACTGTCAGTCATTTCTTACATAACATGCGATTGTTGTAGCATCCTGTCTCAGCAGCGTTTTCAGTCCCAGAGTTTTCAGCCTCAGCGTTTCTGCCATAGCGTTTTGGTCATGTTTCTGCCCCAGCATTTCTGTCTCAGCATTTCACTCATACTGTTTCAGTCATACTGTTTCAGTCTCCGCATTTCTGCCTCAGCGTTCTGTCATAGCGTTCCTGTCACAGCGTTTCTGCCATAATGTTTCTGTCATAACGTTTCTGCCCAAGCATTTCTGTCTCAGCATTTCAGCCCATAGCGTTTCAATCATTTCTGCCCCAGTGTTTCTGTCATAGCGTTTCTGTCTCGGTGTTTCTGCCTTGCGTTCAATCTCAGGAGTTCTGTCATAGCGGGTTCTGATGTAGCGCGTGCCGTCATATCATCTGAGCCACGCAGTCACGGCATATACTCTGGTAGCTGTTTTCATCTTCGTTGGTTGCCGTGTCTCATCATACCTTCATTCATGTTTGTAATCTGGGTTAGTTAGCTAGTGCTCACATCTCAGGGTCTGTCACATCTACAGATCCATACGGGCTGAGGTTTCATTTTTTAATGATTGTTGACCACAATCTTCTTGCCCGTATACCATACGTCATACGATGCTTGCTCATTCATTACACCTGTACGACTACCCACCACTGTCTGGGTACACTAGCCCTGAGTGTTTAGTTTAATTACCTGTATCTGTGCTGCAGGTTACTCGGGCTCACTTATTACTTACACTAGGGTGGGGGTCCATCTTCAGGTTCAGTCACATGCGGTGGTCTTGACATTTCTGCTCATATTCTCATACTTGGGTAAACACAGAGGGGCATTGTTGTTCTCATGTCTGGTTGTCTGTTGTCATTTTCTCTAGTTTGTGTTTCCTTAGGTTGGGCTTGCCGCACGTTTCTGAAACGACTAGTTCACGTTCATCCCTTCAACCACGTGGGGGTTTAGAGCAGGGTAGCACCCTGTCATTAAGGAGTCAGTCCATACTTCAGTACTCGGTAGAGTGTTTGGCACATGGAACAGCGGTACGCTTCGGTTTGTTGCCAATTTCGTCCCAGCTATCTCATCTACCAGCATGGTACATGTTCTAGGCATTATTCATGCAGATTCATGTGGGCTAAGTTTGCTCTCCATGACCTGGTACAGTTGCAAGTCAGAATGGAGCTGATCGAAAGTCGCGCGGTCAGAGGCAGGGTGTCAGAGTTCCCCCCAGCTCCTGCTCTTCTTACTTTCCTGCAGGCTAGGTCAGCATCCCCTTGGTCCGGTCTTTCAGGCTTTCTGGTTTCAATGTGTCTGAGCCAAGCATGTTCCTTGTCAGGGGCAGTGTTGGAATCTCCCATCCCTGGTCCTCAGACAGCCCTGCTGGAGGTATTTACAGGCCTGCACGTGGGCCTCATCACTATATCGTCCAATTCTTTGTTTGAAGTATCTTGGCTTCAGCAGACAGTCATGCTTTCATCACCAATCAGTTACTGGAAGCAATTTCCAGGGGTGCTTGGTCTGGTTTCTTTACCTTCGTTCTGAAGGTAGGGGGCCGGGCCACCAGGGTGCCCAGTGGCAAGTCTCCAATATCGTTTGTTACTTTTTTTGGCTGCTCTTTCTTGCGGAAACTTTTTTTCATCAAGGTACTCGTCCGTGGTCTGGCTATGGGTTGTTTTGGCATCCACACAGATATCAACATGCTTGCACCCACTTCCATCAGATCTGCCCGTTGGTAGGGCAAGATAAATTGGTGCAGATGTCGTTTCACCATTGGGCTTACCCTTGGGTCAGAAGCAGTCATTGCTTCATAACCTTGCCAAGCACTCCATTTGGGTCGTGGGTACCTGCAGGGGGGTCAGGGATCAATTTCATTCAGTTGATGTCCTGTTGCATAGAGGCCCTGGTCACCGCCCAGGGTTTTTTAGTCTCTCTGAGTGTGTGCTGAGCCACATCCCCATAAGTGATAGGTTTGGGCAAACATCATCATGATTCTGGGTTCCACTCTCGGCTCTAATCTCTTGATTAGGATGTTGCCTGGAGAACTGCTCAGGTACGTCAGACCAGTCATCTTTTCCGATCCCAAGCCTTTTCCAAGAAGGGGTGCTCGCAGTCACTTGGGTATGCGGAATCATGCCATGGGACTTATTCCACGGGGTGGAGTCTGGCCCTCCTTCCTCTATTGAGGACTCTGACTTGGTTGTCAGGTTACAGGCAGAAGCACGTCCCTATTCATTTAGTGTGGGTCCAGTGTCTGGGCGTCTGGTATGGTTCTCCATGTTCAACGGTGCATATTGCCACAGCGCATTGGCCTTATTCGCTAACACTATCAAACACATCCATCAGGTATCCAGCACTTCAGACCCCTGCAACTCCTGTCAGGTCTTCCATTTTTGTGGCTCACCCTCTAACTTCCCCATACCAAGTATAGACAGGCCGGGGGTTCGTGGGAATGTCACGGAGATACTGAACTGGTGTCCATTTGAAGCGTTTGGTCCTCTCTGCTATTATTTCGCAAGGGGTCCTCAGGTCAGCCCTTGCTCCCTTCCCCTCCATGTATCCTCTCGCTACAAGCAGTTTGTTGCCATGTCTAGGTTTCTCGGCAATCGGGCCCAATCTGAATCATTAACAGGATATTTATTTGGGTTCTGGGCAGTTGCAGGTTCCAACGGGGGGTCCCTTCTTATCAATTCATGGGACGTTGGTGTTCATCCTGTTATAGCTGATACATGCCAGATCCGTTTATTGTAGCCATCCGGACATGCGCTACCCTATTAGACGGCTTGTTACCTACCTTTCATCTAGGTTCTTATCACACCTACTTTCGTAACTTTTTGCCCTCTTTTTCAGGCGTACTGACCAGCCAGGCCAAGGCACACCTCAGGCCTTGGTAGTTAGGGTATCGCATTTCTAAGTGAAGACCCTGACTACAAGTTAGAAGGTTGGCCGAAGGCTAGCCTGTATTTGTGGGAGGAGTCTGAGGGGTACATTTCCCTCCTCCTCTGCCTGATCCTGCGTCGGCATGTATTCAGATTTCCCACCCACCCGTTTCCCCCAAACCTTCATATTCTTGCATATGATACATTCTTCATATTCATACATATAGGGTATGTCCTCTTTTTCAGGCGTACTGACCAGCCAGGCCAATGCACACCTCAGGCCTTGGTAGTTAGGGTATCGTATTTATAAGTGAAGACTCTGACTACAATTATAACTTCACTGTCTACCCTGTCTATCCTCACCATTCAGCATTTTTACATTCCTTATTTGCAATTTAAAAAAAAAAGTCCATCTGCTTATCAAATGGTGGGTTTGACACGTTTTATGGTTCAGTAAACCCACTTCCTTAGATTCTATGTAAATAATGTTTAGTGGCAGATGGACTGAGTGATTGATTGTCCTGGTATAAGGGGACCTTCACCAAACCTCCCCCTGGGAGGAGAGTCAACAAGATCCCATAAATGGGGGGGGGGGGAAGAAACAAATATGGTTCAAGATGAGTTATCCTCAAGTGAATCTAAAGATCCTACCCAGAAGTTATGGCATTAAGGTTGTATAAGACTTTGTATGGGAATTACTTATATATCACAGCTCCTCAGTGTAGTGCTTACCCCTCAGAGAACAAGGGAGGAGAGGCTCGCACCTCCTTTTCCCACCAGTTATAGGATATGCATATCAACAACTTTGCATTATATCGTTAGTTTAGAAACAACAATCTCACAGCTCCTAGAAAGTGCCATTGCGAAATACTTCATTCACTGACACAAATAAAACAATATCTTCCTGCTATATTGCATGATAAAAGAACTTTTTCATTCTTCCTTGTAAGTGAATATGCATCCATTTGGTACAGCGTGGGACATAGTTGGAGTCATCCTGAATATCCACGCAAGCCCATCAAAGGGCAAGCTGTTTTATCAATGGAGAACTTTGTTTTTTTAATTCTCTGTATTTAACTGAGCTGATGGGAAGTGGATGCCTCAATGTCAGTTGTTTAAATTATTTACCAAATTGCAGCACAAGAGCGATGTCTGTTAAACGGCTGTTGAATATAACATCCTGGCCATCTTTTATACATGGTGTTAACCTACCTGACCATTTGGGGTTCATTAAGGATTTGTATAGAACACATTAGTTTTTTATGACACTGGGACCTATTTTGTGTTCTTTTTTTTTTCTGAACTATATAGTTACATAGTTTGTCTTGTTGAAAAAAAGACACCAGTCCATCTAGTTAAAAAAATTACGATGCTATATACACAATCCTATACCCACATTTGATCCAGAGGAAGGCAAAAAAAACAGCAAAGCATGATCCAATTTTCTCCAGCAGGGGAAAAAATCCTTTCTGATCCCCCAAGCGGCAATCGAATATTCCCTGGATCACCTTTACCTATAAAAGTTAGTATCCAGTTATATTATATACTTTTAGGAAAGAATCCAGGTCTTTTTTTACGCAATCTACTGAGCTTGACAGAATCCGCTCTTGAGGGAGTCTATTCCACATTTTCACAGCTCTTACTGTGAAGAAACCTTTCCATATATGGAGATAGTTACATAGTTAGTAAGGTTGAATAAAGACACCAGTCCATCCAGTTCAACCTGAGTGAGTGTCTACAATTATCCCTATTTATTTAGGGTACCCATATAGTGCCGTCAATTTACGAAGCGCTCCACACATACATCGCACACTCACATTGGTCCCTACCCTCAAGGAGCCCACAATCCAAGGTCCCCAACTCACATTCATATACTAGGACCAATTTTAGACAGAAGCCAATTAACCTGCCAGCATGTCTTTGGAGAGATTAAATCTCTTTTTTCCTTCAGACGTAAAGAGTACCCCATTGTCCTCTTTGATGACCTTCAAGTGAATAACTCAACACCACTACAAATCATTAGTAAGACCTCATCTGGAATATGCAGTTCAGTTTTGGGCACCAGTTCTCAAAAAGGATATCGGGGAACTAGAGAAAGTGCAGAGAAGGGCAACCAAACTGACAAGAGGCATGGAGGAGGTCAGCTATGAGGAAAGATTAGAGGAACTGAATTTATTCACTCTTGAGAAGAGGAGAATAAGGGGGGATATGATCAACATGTTCAAATATATAAGGGGTCCATGTAGTGATCTTGGTGTTGAGTTATTCTCTTTACGGTCAACCCAGAGGACACGGGGGCACTCTTTACGTCTAGAGGAAAAGAGATTTCATCTCCAAATACGCAAAGGTTTCTTCACAGTAAGAGCTGTGAAAATGTGGAATAGACTCCCGCCAGAGGTGGTTCTGGCCAGCTCAGTAGATTGCTTTAAGAAAGGCCTGGATACTTTCCTAAATGTACAGAATATAACTGGGTACTGACATTTATAGGTAAAGTTGATCCAGGGAAAATCCGATTGCCTCTTGGGGGTTCAGGAAGGATTTTTTTTCCCTGCTGTAGCAAATTGGAGCATGCTCTGCTGGGGTTTTTTGCCTTCCTCTGGATCAACTGTGGGTATAGAATAGGGTATATTGGATTGTACGATATTTTTATTTTATTTATTGTTTTTAAGGTTGAACTGGATGGACTTGTGTCTTTTTTCAACCTGACTAACTATGTAACTATGTAACCAAGTTCACTATATGGACCACTTATGTATTTGTACATGTTGATCATATCCCCCTTATTCTCCTCTTCTCAAGAGAGAATAAATTCAGTTCCTCTAATCTTTCCCCATAGCTGAGCTCCTCCATGGCTCTTATCAGTTTGGTTGCCCTTCTTTGCACTTTATTTTGTTCTCTGATTATCCTTTTCATGAATTGGTGCCCAAAACTGAACTGTGTATCCCAGATGAGGTATAACTAAAGATATATACAGGGGTAAGAATTTTCGCTCTCTCTTGCGCTCTCTCTCTCTTGCGCTCTCTCTCTCTTGCGCTCTCTCTCTCTTGCGCTCTCTCTCTCGCGCTCTCTCTCTCGCGCTCTCTCTCTCGCGCTCTCTCTCTCGCGCTCTCTCTCTCTCGCGCTCTCTCTCTCTCGCGCTCTCTCTCTCGCGCTCTCTCTCTCTCTCTCGCGCTCTCTCTCTCTCGCGCTCTCTCTCTCGCGCTCTCTCTCTCTCTCGCGCTCTCTCTCTCTCTCGCGCTCTCTCTCTCTCTCGCGCTCTCTCTCTCTCTCGCGCTCTCTCTCTCTCGCGCTCTCTCTCTCGCGCTCTCTCTCTCTCGCGCTCTCTCTCTCTCGCGCTCTCTCTCTCTCGCGCTCTTTCTCTCTCGCGCTCTTTCTCTCTCGCGCTCTCTCTCTCTCGCGCTCTCTCTCTCGCTCTCTCTCTCTCGCGCACTCTCTCTCTTTTAACCCCTTGGCGCCGACCATACGCAAATATGCGGCCTCTCTGCGCCTGGTCCTTAGTGCAGAGGGGCCGCATATTTACATTAATTGCCCCCAGCAGTTACCATGACTGCCGTGACAGTCAATCACGGCGATCGCATGATCTTAAGCTGCTTCCCGTTAACCTCTAACCCAGGAGTTAATACAAGAAAGGATTTTGCTCACTTTGGAAACCGCAGCTTGTCATTGCATTCCATTATTAAGCTTCTGATCCACCAGAACATCCAGATCCTTCTTCACTATTGATTCCCCCAGTTGTACTCCCCCTAGTATGTATGATGCATGCATATTCTTAGCCCCCAAGTGCATAACTTTACATTTATCAACATTTTAACCACTTGAGCCCCGCACCATTATGCTGCCTAAGGACCAGAGGTCTTTTTCCAATTTGGCACTGCGTCGCTTTAACTGCTAATTGCGCGGTCATGCAATGCTGTACCCAAACGAAATTTGCGTCCTTTTCTTCCCACAAATAGAGCTTTCTTTTGATGGTATTTGATCACCTCTGCGGTTTTTATTTTTTGCGCTATAAACGGAAAAAGACCGAAAATTTTGAAAAAAAATGATATTTTCTACTTTTTGTTATAAAAAAAAATACAATAAACTAAATTTTAGTCATACATTTAGGCCAAAATGTATTCGGCCACATGTCTTTGGTAAAAAAAATGTCAATAAGCGTATATTTATTGGTTTGCGCAAAAGTTATAGCGTCTACAAACTAGGGTACATTTTCTGTAATTTACACAGCTTTTAGTTTATGACTGCCTATGTCATTTCTTGAGGTGCTAAAATGGCAGGGCAGTACAAAACCCCCCCAAATGACCCCATTTTGGAAAGTAGACACCCCCAGGGAAATTGCTGAGAGGCATGTTGAACCCATTGAATATTTATTTTTTTTGTCCCAAGTGATTGAATAATGACAAAAAAAAAAAAAATATTTACAAAAAGTTGCCACTAAATGATATATTGCTCACACAGGCCATGGGCCTATGTGGAATTGCATCCCAAAATACATTCAGCTGCTTCTCCTGAGTATGGGGATACCACATGTGTGGGACTTTTTGGGAGCCTAGCCGCGTACGGGGCCCCGAAAACCAATCACCGCCTTCAGGATTTCTAAGGGTGTAAATTTTTGATTTCACTCTTCACTGCCTATCACAGTTTCGGAGGCCATGGAATGCCCAGGTGGCACAAAACCCCCCAAAATGACCCCATTTTGGAAAGTAGACCCCCCTAGCTATTTGCTGAGAGGCACATTGAGTCCATGGAATATTTTATATTTTGACACAAGTTGCGGGAAAGTGACACTTTTTTTTTTTTTTTTTTTTTTGCATAATGTTGTCACTAAATGATATATTGCTCACACAGGCCATGGGCATATGTGGAATTGCACCCCAAAATACATTTAGCTGCTTCTCCTGAGTATGGGGATACCACATGTGTGGGACTTTTTGGGAGCCTAGCCGCGTACGGGGCCCCGAAATCCAATCACCGCCTTCAGGATTTCTAAGGATGAAAATTTTTGATTTCACTCTTTACTGCCTATCACAGTTTCGGAGGCCATGGAATGCCCAGGTGGCACAAAACCTCCCCAAATGATCCCATTTTGGAAAGTAGACACCCCAAGCTATTTGCTGAGAGGCATGGTGAGTATTTTGCAGCTCTCATTTGTTTTTGAAAATGAAGAAAGACAAGAAAAAACTTTTTTTTTTTTCTTTTTTCAATTTTCAAAACTTTGTGACAAAAAGTGAGGTCTGCAAAATACTCACTATACCTCTCATCAAATAGCTTGGGGTGTCTACTTTCCAAAATGGGGTCATTTGGGGGGGGTTTTGTGCCACCTGGGCATTCCATGGCCTCCGAAACTGTGATAGGCAGTAAAGAGTGAAATCAAAAATTCACGCCCTTAGAAAGCCTGAAGGCGGTGCTTGGTTTTCGGGGTCCCGTACGAGGTTAGGCTCCCAAAAAGTCTCACATGTGGTATCCCCGTACTCAGGAGAAGCAGCAGAATGTATTTTGGGGTGTAATTTCACATATTTCCATGGCATGTTTGAGCAATATATCATTTAGTGACAACTTTGTGCAAAAAAAAAAAAAAAAAATTTGTCTCTTTCCCGCAACTTGTGTCGCAATATAAAATATTGCAAAAAATTTACTTTGAACCCCCAAACATTATATATTTTTTTAAAGCAAATGCCCTACAGATTAAAATGGTGGGTGTTTCATTTTTTTTTTTCACACAGTATTTGCGCAGCGATTTTTCAAACGCATTTTTTGGGGAAAAAACACACTTTTTAAAATTTTAATGCACTAAAACACTCTATATTGCCCAAATGTTTGATGAAATAAAAAAGATGATCTTAGGCCGAGTACATGGATACCAAACATGACATGCTTTAAAATTGCGCACAAATGTGCAGTGGCAACAAAATAAATACATTTTTAAAAGCCTTTAAAAGCCTTTACAGGTTACCACTTTAGATTTACAGAGGAGGTCTACTGCAAAAATTACTGCCCTTGATCTGACCTTCGCGGTGATACCTCACATGCATGGTGCAATTGCTGTTTACGTTTGACGACAGACCGCCGCTTGCGTTCGCCAAGCAGGGGGCGACAGGGGTGCTTTTTTTTTTTTTTTTTCTTTTTTCCTTTATTTTTTTGCTTTTTTTATCTTATTTTTAAACTGTTCCTTTCATATATATTTTTTTTTAATCATTTTTATTGTTATCTCGGGGAATGTAAATATCCCCTATGATAGCAATAGGTAGTGACAGGTACTCTTTTTTGAAAAAATTGGGGTCTATTAGACCCTAGATCTCTCCTCTGCCCTCAAGGCATCTGACCACACCAAGATCGGTGTGATAAAATGCTTCCCCAATTTCCCAATGGCGCTATTTACATCCGGCGAAATCTAAGTCATAAAATGCTCGTAGCTTCCGGTTTCTTAGGCCATAGAGATGTTTGGAGCCACTCTGGTCTCTGATCAGCTCTATGGTCAGCTGGCTGAATCACCGGCTGCATTCTCAGGTTCCCTGTTGAGACAGGAGAGCCAGAGAAAAACACGGAAGACGGTGGGGGGGGGGCATTCCCTCCCACGGCTTGTAAAAGCAGTCTAGAGGCTAATTAGCCGCTAGGATTGCTTTTACATGAAAGCCGACCGCTGGCTGAAAAGAATGATACCAAGATGATACCTAAACCTTCAGGCATCATTCTGGTATAACCACTCAAAGTCGTGAATGGCGTACCTGAAGACAAAAAAATGGTTAACAATAAAGCACAGTAAACGGTAAAGTATAAAAAATTGCATACCTGAAAAGCAAACATGATAAAAGATAATAACAATAAAAGATTGCAGAATAGAATACAGTAAAAAAGAGCAGAACAATAGAGAGAGAATAGAGAGAGAGAGAGAACAATAAAACGACAACTATTTTTTTTTATTTTATATATTTTTTTTTTTTTGACACTTTTTTTTGTAACTAACTTTTGTAACTGTAACCGGTTCCAGGTTCGGGTCTCTCAAAATGCGATGGCATCTTGGGAGACCCTGTGAAAGTGCGCCTAGTCTGTGCAATGCTGTACCCTACGCTAATACTCAACTAGTGAATGGTAGCGTTCAAAACATTCACCAATGCAAAGACCAGGATTGTCAGGACAGGATGGACAATAATAGCGGGTGTCATGCCTATATACGCGATTGCTGCAGACACAACATCTTTTTTGGGGGGGTTCGTTGGGTAGGGGTACTCGGGAGGACATAAAAATGCCTCTCATGCAGCCGACTGCATTTGGTTGGGGATGTGAATGGGGGAAGTACGGGCGCTGCAGAAGTAGTGGGTTCCCAATTAGAATTGGCGAATGCAGCAGGAAGGGCACTATGGGCACGACGGGCCTGTGTTTGTCTTTTTGGTGGCAGCGGGACACTACTTGTGCTTGCCACCTCACCAGCTTGAACTGCACTTATGGGACTCGCCACGTCACCAAGTGTTACTGCAGTGCGGGTTTGACTACGACCGGGGTGTACTACGCCGCTGGTGCATGCCAGTTCAATAAAAAGCTACCAAAAAAACTGTTAGCGATCGCAGGGATCAGGCCTGACTCTGCGAACGCTGCAGTTATGCGTTTAGTGTTTTGTAAATGACAGTGATCGATCGATACTGCACTTGGGTGGGCTGGGCAGAGGGGCAAAACGCAGGTGCTAGCGGGTATCTGGGCTGATCCCGCTAACACTGCGTTTTTGGGAACCCTAAACTGCTGGGGACGCTAGTATAGATCTGATCGGATCAGATATTGATCTGATCAGATACTATACCACTAAGGGAGGCGCATGCTGCGTGCGTGGGTGTTAGCGGTACTGGCGCTAATCTGACGCTGCCTGGGGCGACGCATATCACCGCCGGGCGATCAGGGGGCTAAACCTTTATTCGGTAATAAACGGCGGGTGCCCTGACACTATAAAAAATAAACGAACTAACCAGCGTCAACCGTAACGGTTATACGGTGATCAGCGGTGAAAGGGTTAACTAGGGGGCAATCAAGGGGTTAAAACATTTATTAGATAGTATATGGGGGTCCCTGACGCTATAAAACGCTGACGGCGAACCTAAATATTTACCTCCCTAACTAGCGTCACCAGCGACACTAATACAGCGATCAGAAAAATGATCGCTTAGTGACACTGGTGACGGGGGGTGATCAAGGGGTTAAAACTTTATTAGGGGGGGTTAGGGGGGTACCCTAGACCTACAGGGGGGTAACAGTAACTGTGCTAACACTGTAACTGTCACAAACTGTCACCAATACAGTAATCAGAAAAAAAAAAAAAAACCTGCTTGGTGTCAGTTTGTGACAGGGGGGGTGATCGGGGGGTGATCGGGGGGGGATCCGGGGGGGGGGTGTGATTGGGGGGTGATCGGGGGTGGGGATTGGGGGGTTTTGTATGCCTGGCATGTTCTACTGTGTGTGTGTGTGTGTTGTGCACTCACATTGATGTCTTCTCCCCTCGGCGCTGGAACGGAGACTACCGAGCCGAGGGGAGATGACATCATTTCCTTTGCTGCTGTTTAGCATACAGCAGCAAAGGAATGTTCCCATTGGCCGGCGGCGATCGCGAACGGATGGCCTCCCCCTCACCTCCGATCGCCAGGGAACAAAACGGGACCGCCTCGGGCACCGGGGGGGGGGGGGGGGGGGGGTCCGATCGGACCCCCCACCCGCGGGAGGCAAATCACGTACAGGTACGTGATTTTGCCTGCCCGTGCCGCCTTGCCGACGTACATCGGCGTGAGGCGGTCCTTAAGTGGTTAAATCTCATCTGCCACATAGTTGCCCAATTGAGGTCAGCTTGTAAATTGGAGGGGTTATTCCACTGCATAGCTTGGTGTCATCTGCAAAGACTGAAATGGTACTTTTATTCCCAGACCCTATATCATTTATAAATATGTTAAAAAGTAAGTGCCCCAGCACTGAATCTTGGGGTACACCACTAACACCCCTAGACCATTCAGAATATGAATCCTTAACCACTTCTGCGGTCTTTTAGTCAGTTTTCTATCCATTTACAATCTGATTTTTTTCCAAGCCTGTCGCCTTAACCTTACACATTAGGCGTGTGTGGGGAACTGTGTCAAATGCTTTTCCAAAATCCAAGTATACCACGTCCACAGCCACCCATCTGTCCAAGGTTTTACCTATCGCCTTATGAAAAGAAACCATATTTGTCTGACAACTTCTGTCTTTCATGAATCCATGCTGTCTGTTGCTTAAAATATTATTTTTTTTCCAGCAAGAACTCATCTATGTGGTCTTTCTATTAAACTCTCTCAGTATTTTCCCAACTATAGAAGTTAAACTAACAGATTTATAGTTACTTCGTAAAGACTTTGATCCCTTTTACATATAGGCATCACATTCGTCTTGTGCCAGTCCAGTGGTACTATTCCAGTCATTAAAGCGGAGTTCCACCCTAAAGTGGAACTTCCGCTCATCGGATTCCTCCCCCCCTCCGGTGTCACAATTGGCACCTTTCAGGGGGGAGGGGGGTGCAGATACCTGTATAATACAGGTATCTGCACCCACTTCCGGGTACAGCTAGCCGCAGCTAGCCGCAGACTCCCCGCCCACCCCCGTTGTGTTGTGGGAAATACACAGTTCCCACAACACAACGGGGACCAGTGAAGACGCGCAGCGCGACTCGCGCATGCGCAGTAGGGAACCGGGCAGTGAAGCGGCAACGCTTCGCTTCCTGATTCCCTCATAGTGAATGGCGGCGGCAGCACCCGAGGATCGAGGGACGGCTCGGTCTCGGGTGCCGACATCGCTGGACCCCGGGACAGGTAAGTGTCCTTATTTTAAAAGTCAGCAGCTGCAGTATTTGCAGCTGCTGACATCTAATTTTTTTTTTTTTGGTGAAACACCACTTTAACCACTTCAGTCTTGGAAGGATTTGCCCCCTTTATGACCAGGCCCTTTAACTGACAATTGCGCGGTCATGTGACACTTGTACCCAAATAGAGTTCTCTTTTGGTGGTATTTGATCACCTCTGCGGTTTTAATTTTTTGCACAAAAACAAAAAAACCCGACAATTTTGTAAAAAAAAAAATTTTTTTTACTTTTTGCTATAATAAATATCCCCCCACCCCCAAAAAAAAACAAAAACAAAAAAAAAATTCTTCATCAGTTTAGGCAAATATGTATTCTACATAGTTTTGGTAAAAAATTGCAATAAGCGTATATTGACTGGTTTGCTCAAAAGTTATAGCACCTACAAAATAAGGAATATAGATTAATGGCATTTTTATTATTTTTTTTTCTAGTAATGGCGATCGGCGATTTTTAGCAGGACTGCGACATTGCGGTGGACAGATCGGACACTTTTGACATTTATTTGGGACCAGTGACATTTTATACAGCGATTAGAGCTAAAAATAGCCACTGATTACTGTATAAATGTCACTGGTGGGGAAGGGGTTAACACTAGGGGCGATCAAGGGGTTAACTGTGCTCCCTGTTCACAGGTTACAGGCAGTTCTCCGTTCTGCCTCTGTACACTGCGATCGCGGGTCACTGGTGGACATCAAGACCACGGGACACGCGGGCAAGCTCCCGCCGGGCGTGCTGCTAGCTAGCCTCCCTGCACAGATCGACATACACCTACGGCTGTTTGCTCAGGAAAGCCGACCTGCTGCAGTATAATGACGGTGGCTAGTCAGCAAGAGGTTAAAGAGTCCCTAAAAATTAGAAACCATGGCTTTGAAATGACAGAGCTCAATTATATTAGAATCTATGGATGTATGCCATCTGGTCCAGGTGCTTTATTCACCTTTATGCTGTCTAAATATTTCTGGACCATATCAATTTTGAGCTATAGTGGATCATTTGGGGCTGATGTCAATAATATCCTCATTATGGAAACGAGCTCCCCCATGTTCCTTTGTATACACAGAGCTGAAGAAGGTATTTAATAAATAATGCCTTCTCTTTGTCCCCAGTCACCCACTCTAGATTGTTTTGTAAAGGGCCTACACTATTAATATTCTATCCTTGACTAATCCCGCTGTGGAAGGGGAGGTATGGTGAATAAGTACAGTTCCTTATTCCTTATCCTTATTTTTTTTCATTATTGTGCAAAATATTGAGGCTGCTTATATTGAATTAAGGACATTCGTCACTGTACCCCATTGCTACCCCCTCTTTTAACCGCTTCAGATCCGGGCCATTGCCAAATGACGGCAACAGCGCGGATCTAAATTGCCGGGACAACGTCTATTGACGTCGTCCCGTGCACGAGCGGCCTGCACTGTTGCCCAGCCAATGGGAATCCTCCTCTGCCTGTGTGTAGTTTCACACAGGCAGAGGATGTGATGTTATCTCTCCTCGGCTTGGCAGTTTCCGTTCCAGCGCCGAGGAGAGAAGACATGCAAGTGCACAACACACACACACAGTAGAACATGCCAGGCATACTTTACACCCCGACCCCCCCCGATCGCCCCCCGATCCCCCCCCCAATCACCCCCCCCTGTCACAAACTGACACCAAGCAGTATTTTTATTTTTTTTTCTAATTACTGCTAGGTGTCAGTTTGTGACAGTTAGTGTGGTAGGGCAGTGAGTGTTAGCCCCCTGTAGGTCTAGGGTACCCCCTAACCCCCCCTAATAAAGTTTTAACCCCTTGATCACCCCCCATCACCAGTGTCACTAAGCGATCATTTTTCTGATCGCTGTATTAGTGTCGCTGGTGACGCTAGTTAGGGACGTAAATATTTAGGTTCGCCGTCAGCGTTTTATAGCGTCAGGGACCCCCATATACTACCTAATGTTTTAACCCCTTGATTGCCCCCTAGTTAACCCTTTCACCCCTGATCACCGTATAACCGTTGCGGGTGACGCTGGTTAGTTCGTTTATTTTTTATAGTGTCAGGGCACCCGCCGTTTATTACCAAATAAAGGTTTAGCTCCCTGATCGCCCGGCGGTGATATGCATCCTCCCAGGCAGCGTCAGATTAGCGCCAGTACCGCTAACACCCACGCACGCAGCATACGTCTCCCTTAGTGGTATAGTATCTGATCGGATCTATATCTGATCTGATCAGATCTATACTAGCGTCCCCAGCAGTTTAGGGTTCCCAAAAACGCAGTGTTAGCGGGATCACCCCAGGTACTTGCTAGCACCTGCGTTTTGCCCCTCCGCCCGGCCCAGCCCACCCAAGTGCAGTATCAATCGATCACTGTCACTTACAAAACACTAAACGCATAACTGCAGCGTTCGCAGAGTCAGGCCTGATCCCTGCGATCGCTAACAGTTTTTTTTGTAGCGTTTTGGTGAACTGGCAAGCACCAGTGGCCTAGTACACCCCGGTCGTAGTCAAACCCGCACTGCAGTAACACTTGGTGACGTGGCGAGTCCCATAAGTGCAGTTCAAGCTGGTGAGGTGGCAAGCACAAGTAGTGTCCCTCTGCCACCAAGAAGAAGACAAACACAGGCCCGTCGTGCCCATAGTGCCCTTCCTGCTGCATTCGCCAATCCTAATTGGGAACCCACCACTTCTGCAGCGCCCGTACTTCCCCCATTCACATCCCCAACCAAATGCAGTCGGCTGCATGAGAGGCATTTTCTTTATGTCCTTCAAAGTACCCCTACCCAATGAACCCCCCCAAAAAAGATGTCGTGTCTGCAGCAAGCGCGGATATAGGCGTGACACCCGCTATTATTGTCCCTCCTGTCCTGACAATCCTGGTGTTTGCATTGGTGAATGTTTTGAACGCTACCATGCACTAGTTGAGTATTAGCGTAGGGTACAGCATTGCACAGACTAGGCACACTTTCACAGGGTCTCCCAAGATGCCATCGCATTTTGAGAGACCCGAACCTGGAACCGGTTACAGTTATAAAAGTTACAGTTACAAAAAAAAGTGTAAAAAAAAAAAAAAAAAACCACAAACAAAAATATAAAATAAAAAAAAAAATAGTTGTCGTTTTATTGTTCTTTCTCTCTCTCTATTCTCTCTATTGTTCTGCTCTTTTTTACTGTATTCTATTCTGCAATCTTTTATTGTTATTATGTTTTATCATGTTTGCTTTTCAGGTATGCAATTTTTTATACTTTACCGTTTACTGTGCTTTATTGTTAACCATTTTTTTGTCTTCAGGTACGCCATTCACGACTTTGAATGGTTATACCAGAATGATGCCTGCAGGTTTAGGTATCATCTTGGTATCATTCTTTTCAGCCAGCGGTCGGCTTTCATGTAAAAGCAATCCTTGCGGCTAATTAGCCTCTAGACTGCTTTTACAAGCCGTGGGAGAGAATGCCCCCCCCCCCACCGTCTTCCGTGTTTTTCTCTGGCTCTCCTGTCTCAACAGGGAACCTGAGAATGCAGCCGGTGATTCAGCCAGCTGACCCTAGAGCTGATCAGAGACCAGAGTGGCTCCAAACATCTCTATGGCCTAAGAAACCGGAAGCTACGAGCATTTTATGACTTAGATTTCGCCGGATGTAAACAGCGCCATTGGGAAATTGGGAAAGCATTTTATCACACCGATCTTGGTGTGGTCAGATGCTTTGAGGGCAGAGGAGAAATCTAGGGTCTAATAGACCCCAATTTTTTCAAAAAAGAGTACCTGTCACTACCTATTGCTATGATAG
The DNA here is from genome assembly GCA_037952835.1 of Lithobates septentrionalis. NCBI lineage: Eukaryota > Metazoa > Chordata > Amphibia > Anura > Ranidae > Lithobates > Lithobates septentrionalis. Next base: position 23,310 of record JBBDGP010004709.1, read on the forward strand.
GGGATATTTACATTCCCTGAGATAACAATAAAAATGATTAAAAAAAAAAAAATGAAAGGAACAGTTTAAAAATAAGATAAAAAAAAAATAATAATAAAGAAAAAAAAAAAAAAAGCACCCCTGTCCCCCCTGCTCTCGCGCTAAGGCGAACGCAAGCGTCGGTCTGGAGTCAAATGTAAAAAGCAATTGCACCATGCATGTGAGGTATCACCGCGAAGGTCAGATCGAGGGCAGTAATTTTAGCAGTAGACCTCCTCTGTAAATCTAAAGTGGTAACCTGTAAAGGCTTTTAAAGGCTTTTAAAAATGTATTTAGTTTGTCGCCACTGCACGTTTGTGCGCAATTTTAAAGCATGTCATGTTTGGTATCCGTGTACTCGGCCTAAGATCATCTTTTTTATTTCATCAAACATTTGGGCAATATAATGTGTTTTAGTGCATTAAAATTTAAAAAAGTGTGTTTTTTCCCCAAAAAATGCGTTTGAAAAATCGCTGCGCAAATACTGTGTGGAAAAAAAAAATGAAACACCCACCATTTTAATCTGTAGGGCATTTGCTTTAAAGAAAATATATAATGTGTGGGGATTCAAAGTAATTTTCTTGCAAAAAAAAATTATTTTTTTATGTAATCAAAAAGTGTCAGAAAGGGCTTTGTCTTCAAGTGGTTAGAAGAGTGGGTGATGTGTGACATAAGCTTCTAGATGTTGTGCATAAAATGCCAGGACAGTTCAAAACCCCCCCAAATGACCCCATTTTGGAAAGTAGACACCCCAAGCTATTTGCTGAGAGGCATGTCGAGTCCATGGAATATTTTATATTGTGACACAAGTTGCGGGAAAGAGACAATTTTTTTTAATTTTTTTTTTTTTTTGCGCAAAGTTGTCACTAAATGATATATTGCTCAAACATGCCATGGGAATATGTGAAATTACACCCCAAAATACATTCTGTTGCTTCTCCTGAGTACGGGGATACCACATGTGTGAGACTTTTTGGGAGCCTAGCCGCGTACAGGGCAGTACAAAACCCCCACAAATGACCCCATTTTGGAAAGTAGACACCCCAAGGAAATTGCTGAGAGGCATGTTGAGCCCATTGAATATTCATTTTTTTTGTCCCAAGTGATTGAATAATGACAAAAAAAAAAAAAAATTACAAAAAGTTGTCACTAAATGATATATTGCTCACACAGGCCATGGGCATATGTGGAATTACACCCGAAAATACATTTAGCTGCTTCTCCTGAGTATGGGGATACCTCATGTGTGGAACTTTTTTGGAGCCTAGCCGCGTACGGGGCCCGAAAACCAAGCACCGCCTTCAGGCTTTCTAAGGCCGTAAATTTTTGATTTCACTCTTCACTGCCTATCACAGTTTCGGAGGCCATGGAATGCCCAGGTGGCAAAAAAAACCCCCAAATGACCCCATTTTGGAAAGTAGACACCCCAAGCTAATTGCTGAGAGGTATAGTGAGTATTTTGCAGACCTCACTTTTTGTCACAAAGTTTTAAAAATTGAAAAAAGACAAAAAAAATTTTTTTTTCTAGTCTTTCTTTATTTTCAAAAACAAATGAGAGCTGCAAAATACTCACCATGCCTCTCAGCAAATAGCTTGGGGTGTCTACTTTCCAAAATTAGGTCATTTGGGGGGGGGGGGGGGTTTGTGCCACCTGGGCATTCCATGGCCTCCGAAACTGTGACAGGCAATGAAGAGTGAAATCAAAAATTTACACCCTTAGAAATCCTGAAGGCGGTGATTGGTGATTGGTTTACGCGGCTAGGCTCCCAAAAAGTCCCACACATGTGGTATCCCCGTACTCAGGAGAAGTAGCTAAATGTATTTTGGGGTGCAATTCCACATATGCCCATGGCCTGTGTGAGCAATATATCATTTAGTGACAACTTTGTGCAAAAAAAAAAAAAAATTGTCACTTTCCCGCAACTTGTGTCAAAATATAAAACATTCCATGGACTCAACATGCCTCAAAGCAAATAGCTTGGGGTGTCTACTTTCCAAAATGGGGTCATTTGGGGGGGTTTTATGCCATCTGGGCATTTTATGGCCTTCAAAACTGTGATAGGTAGTGAGGAGTAAAATCAAAAATGTACGCCCTTAGAAATCCTGAAGGCAGTGATTGGTTTTCGGGGCCCCGTACGCGGCTAGGCTCCAAAAAAGTTCCACACATGTGGTATCCCCATACTCAGGAGAAGCAGCTAAATGTATTTTCGGGTGTAATTCCACATATGCCCATGGCCTGTGTGAGCAATATATCATTTAGTGACAACTTTTTGTAATTTTTTTTTTTTTTTGTCATTATTCAATCACTTGGGACAAAAAAAATGAATATTCAATGGGCTCAACATGCCTCTCAGCAATTTCCTTGGGGTGTCTACTTTCCAAAATGGGGTCATTTGTGGGGGTTTTGTACTGCCCTGCCATTTTAGCACCTCAAGAAACGACATAGGCAGTCATAAATTAAAGGCTGTGTAAATTCCAGAAAATGTACCCTAGTTTTTAGGCGCTATAACTTTTGCGCAAACCAATAAATATACACTTATTGACATTTTTTTTACCAAAGACATGTGGCCGAATACATTTTGGCCTAAATGTATGACTAAAATTGAGTTTATTGGATTTTTTTTAGAACAAAAAGTAGAAAATATCATTTTTTTTCAAAATTTTCGGTCTTTTTCCGTGTATAGCGCAAAAAATAAAACTGGCAGAGGTGATCAAATAACATCAAAAGAAAGCTCTATTTGTGGGAAGAAAAGGACGCAAATTTAGTTTGGGTACAGCATTGCATGACCACGCAATTAGCAGTTAAAGCGACGCAGTGCCAAATTGTAAAAAGTGCTCTGGTCAGGAAGGGGGTAAAACCTTCCGGGGCTGAAGTGGTTAAACATGATTTTTTTTTTTTTTCAAAAATTTCCATTTGTTTTGTTTGTTTAGCAAAAAATAAAAACCCCAGCTGTGATTAAATACCACCAAAAGAAAGCTCTATTTGTGGGAAAAAAATGATAAAAATTTCATTTGGGTACAGTGTTGTATGACCGCGCAATTGTCATTCAAAGTGCGACAGTGCTGAAAGCTCAAAATTGGTCTGGGCAGAAGGGAGGTTTAAGTGCCCAGTAAGCAAGTGGTTAAAGTTTCATTAGGTTAAGGTCTTGAAATGAAAAAGCATTGTTCATTGTTGCCACCAGAGACATATGATAAACTACAGGATTTAAGTGCGTTTTTGTGTCCTGGCAGGCATGTATGGTGTTCTGTTTGCAGCGGACAGGCACATCGCAGGTATTCTTTTAATGTACCATGGTAATTGGTTTTAATTTTTGGATCAATAAACAGGGCTTCTAAAAGAGAGAAGCTCCAGAGGTTTATATTACAATGGTGATTCAGGACAAGATAGTATGGTCTATGGTAGTCCATAAAACAGCATTTTTTTTAAGGTTGAGTTGCCATTTTTTACATCTGACACAGTCACCCCTACTACCAATTTGTCTCTTAAAAGTAGAACTGAACCCATTAACTAAAACCTCATATAAAACCTCATTTTAGGAAACTTTACCATAATATCAACTCAAAAACTCAAGTCAAACTTGTTAATCCTTTAATTCACAATATACCCATAACAGAGAGTGGTTGATTCATAAACCTAGTACATGGTAAGTGCAGTCTAATCAACCTCTGCACTGTGTGAAAGTGCAGTTACTCCAGGAGCCCCCTTCACATCAGGAGCTTTGCTTCAGAGAAGGAGCTTCCCTAAAGAAAAACAAGCAATTAACCATTGCATCCTAGTAGCGGTGGGGTGCATTCCACAGCCCAGCGTTTGGAAACCAACAATGACGTCAGTGAAAAGCGGACACACAGCTGCTAGGACGGCGTGCAGATTCACTTTGTGCTGTACATGTTGGTGCTAACATTTAGCATGTTTAAATGCAAGTAGGCATTGCTACATTTACCTGCCTTTACCTATCTTGAAGAGCTTGTTGTGCTATGATCTACTATGTTTTCTCTGAGTCATATTGCCTAAATACTGCTAAAGAAAAAAAGAAAAGGGATCATCTCTACTCATGTTGGTTACAAGAAATCCATCACAGTTCAAGGTTTTTACTATTTTTAGCTCTGGTTAGTTTGAAGTTCTCATGCATGTGTGTGGTGGAGCATCACTTGGAGGACAGTACTATATATATTATACAGTTATATATATTTTTTGCTTTTTCCTTTGAATCACAGTGATTGGACTTGTTTTCTCTTTGTCAAGATTTATTAGGAATTCTTCCTACATCTTTCACTGGCACTTTTTTATGGTATTTTATTTGTCATCTATTTATGTAATTGATTGTTGAAGGTTTATATGAAGTGATCACACATTATTTTTGAGTTAGCGCCACACCTTTCTTTTATTAAACTGTCCTGTGTTGCCTAGAGTGCCTACTGAAAAAGTGACATGTAGTAGTACCACAAATGTATGATCCCAAAATATTGAGCTAAGTTCTATTTGGTCTGTCAGACTCAAAGACTGGGAGCTAATGTTTTGGCACGGCGACTTGAGAATTTGCAACCTGTCATGATTATTGGTGCTAAATCATTATTTGTGGAGAGTATGGGTAAGTATTTTTATACAATATTTTTAATCTTATTGAATTCCAAAGAGAAGGTGGTGACCAATGTAACTGGACCCTTCTCCCTGGTACCCACATCAGCCTTGCTGGTTTTGTTTCTCCCACAGCCGTCATTCTCTAAAAGGGTATGTCTTTTTTTTTTTTCTCTGTGGCCAGGCGAGCTGCTCTAGCGATGTTCCATTTATCATAATGTCGTGACTGAAGCCTAGAGGCAATAATATTGCATATTTTGTTAAATGCTTTCTGTCAGAGCAGTTCTGTCTGGCCCTGGTAAACTCCCCTATCGGAATAGATCGATTGGTGTGTGGGATGAAAACTGGAAGCCAGAAGTAACAAATTTCCTGCATGCTCCTTGCGATATGTATGGGTTGTAACGGTACCCTGAACAGCATCACCCATTAATATTATATCCAAAAAATTAATAGTGTCATTATGGTTGTCAAAGCTAAGTTCCAGATTAAGGGGATTATCGTTAATCAAGGACACAAAAGAAGCACAATCTAGAGAGGAGGTATCCCAAACCATGGTATGGTCTATGTATTGACCATGCCATGGGATAGAACCCGCACGTGGGTTGGCGGCAGAGAAGGGGAACCTCTCCTCCCACCAACCCGTGTACAGGTTCGCCAGGGAAGGTGAAAAGTGAGCTCCCGTCGAGGCCCCCTGAACGGCACATAGAAAACTAAAATAATTGCAAGTAAGAAGAAATTCAACTGTCATCACCAGGAACTCTCTAAGATCTATGTTATACATGCTATACTGTGTTAAATGATGACGGAGAGCCTTGATTAAAATTATATAAACGTTGATCTCGCGCAGTGCCAAGTGTAAAGTACTCTAAAACCCACAATGCAACATAGTTAAATAAAGTGCAATAAACAATGCATAAACATGGGTAACCGACAGTTCCCTCATAGACAAGTAAATTAATTAATCATGTGAAAGGGTGGTATTAAATGTCCATAAATGAATCTATGTGCACACAAAATGTGCAATAATGACAAAAAATGTCAAAAAAGTGTCCATAATAGTTAAAAAAAACCTGAATAAGATGATATAACAAAAATGTTGGATGAAGACTAGTGTATAAGTAAGGAAACGATGGGGGGGGGGGGGGGGGGGGGATGATAACTCCAGTCTCCACCAATGAATAACATCCTATATTTGAGTGGAGAAGTGCTCAAAAATATTCATAACCAACATTGATGCAGAAACTTAAAACATGTCCATAAAGGATGATGCCACAGATGGTTTCTTCAAGTACACAGTCTCGCAGGACTCTTGCCTCCATAGATGAAGTAAACAAACTTCACTAATGGATTAGGTATTTCACACCATTCTATTGGGACATCTTCATAAATATGTATCCTAACGTTGGAACCAGGGGATACTTCTCCAAATGGACAAATGCCTCTGTACCGCCCTAAAAGGCTCACATGGACGCTATAGTGGGTGGGAGAAAGGGGAGAAAAGAGGGTGCCTCCAATGGTGTAGTAAATTAAATAGTAGGTAATTTTATTTAATAAAAACAGCTGTAAATAAAGAGGATTAAAACAGGCAGAGAACTGTAAACACGGCATCCTAAGCACCTCCCTACGTCACTTCCGGTGTGCGTCTAGTTCAAGCCACTCCCTACGCGCTACGCCACGTCACGCGGCTTCATCTGGGAACTTTGATTGCCAGATCATGGTGAATACAGGAATACAGTGATTTAACATCTAGTGTAAGCCACTGATGGCCGCTTTGCCATTTCACCTCTTGTATGTGTGTTAATACTGATGAGGTTTCTTTAATATGACCTTGTAACCAGTGGTTGCAGGTATTGGTTTATCATTTTTCAAAAAGGGAGCCAATGTCAGCAACTTTTTGTCTCCCTTGTCCTGGAGTAATATTCTTGTGTAGTTTTGGCATGTAATGGGAAAAAAATCAACCATAAGAAAATCTGCAACCTTGGTACTTGAGACTCCCATCTCCACGCCAGTATCTAACAAATCAGACAACTGCTGCTTAAATACAGGAGTGGGATCGGAGCCAAGAACCTGATAAGTGGATTGATCCTGCAGCTGACACTATTCACTCGCATTCAGTACCATGACCGAGCCGTCCTTGTCAGCCTCCCGTATTATTAAATCGGTACGTGACCTGAGACTGTCAATGGCAGTTCTATCAGATGAAGTGAGATGATCTCTACTGCCGGTTGGCTCGGTCGTAGCTCCGTCCCTTAAACTAATACTTTGTTGAAACACCTTTTGATTTTATTACAGCACTCAGTCTTTTTTGGTATGAGTATCAGCTTGGTACATCTTGAATTGGTAATATTTGCTCACTCTTTGCAAAAACACTCCAAATCTGTCAGATTGTGAGAGCATCTGCCGTGCACAGCACTCTTCAGATCACCCCACAGATTTTCAATCGGATTCAGGTCTGGGCTCTGGCTGGGCCATTCCAAAAACTTTAATCTTCTGCTGGTGAAGCCATTCCTTTGTTGATTTGGATGTATGATTTGGGTCGTTGTCATGCTGAAAGATGAAGTTCCTCTTCATTTTCAGCACTCTAGCAGAAGCCTGAAGGTTTTGTGCCAATGTTGACTGGTATTTCAAACTGTTCATAATTCCCCCTACCTTGACTAAGGCCCCTGTTCCAGCTGAAGAAATACAGCCCCAAAGCATGATGCTGTCACCACCATGCATCATTGTGGGTATGGAGTTCTTTTGGTGATGTGCAGCAGGGTGGATTTGATTTAAATAATGATTTAAATCACTAGTAAAAAGGCTTGACTTAAATCAACTCAATTGAAATCATAATTTTTAAAGAGCAACTGTTATCTCTGTCCCACAGTGGCTCCTCCTCTGACCCGCTGTTGACTCACCGGCAGTCCCATTGACCTTAATGGGACGGCTGGTGATGCAGCAGCAGGTGAGTGGATGCCCGCTAACAGGCGCTGCCATGATGGATCTGAAATGACAGGTGCTCTTTAAATGTAAGGACTTATTCTTGCTGGTAGTTAGAATCTTTTGTATTTGCAAACAAAATTAAGATTTGCTATTTAGAATAATAAGCGGTCAGGTTAGTAAAACAGTGATATCAGTACCGATTAAATCATACAGTAAAAAAAAATGCCGCGCTGGAACAACAAAAATAAAGCAGCAGTAAACGGTGTGACAACACAAGATAACAATAATAAAAAATAAACTGCGCTAAATGTCCTTTACATTATAAAAAACGTTATGTGACATAAACGTCTGAAATAAATGTTAAATGGTGTAGTCCAAATATCACTTTAAGCAAGAAAAAAGCACTTCGGATCATCGCATTGCTTCACCATGCACAGAAATGATTCACAATCCAAACGTCATGATAATAAGTTGCCCTTACCAGAACGCCAAATATAGTGGGCGGATGGCTTAAACCCAGCCGGGGCCTTTATGATAAGGACCGATCAGCTCTGTCAAAATTCAGGCGTAGTTCCCTCAGTTCAGTACCGAAAGAAAAAAATGACAAAAAGGCTGGCCATAGTGTAGTATTGTTATACAATCATGTATGGACATACACCCGAGACCAACACCCTATTGTGCACTTAAAACGAAAGGTGATATCCCACCACCACAGCTGTAGAGTGTGCTTACCAACTTTCAGACTTTACATTCATTGGGCTCTATGTCACACTGGGAGATTGATTGTTGTATCAGGGAATCCTCTCCATGTGCTCAGATTAAGAGGCTAGCCACTCTCACCTGGCTGCTTAAGCAATCTCTCCTCAAAGCATGGCTCCACAAAACAATGGGATGAAGGAATATTCCTGAACTTTGTTTTATCTCATGGTTACTGTGATATTGTGTGACTGCATCAATGCAGTGCATGTTCTCAGCTTGCATTCATTGAATGAGTTTACCAAAAATGTAACTATTGCAGAATATACAGCCTCATGCTACATACAGTGTAGGACGGAAAGTATTCAGACCCCCTTAAATTTTTCACTCTTTGTTATATTGCAGCCATTTGCTAAAATCATTTAAGTTCATTTTTTTCCTCATTAATGTACACACAGCACCCCATATTGACAGAAAAACACAGAATTGTTGACCTTTTTGCAGATTTATTAAAAAAGAAAAACTGAAATATCACATGGTCCTAAGTATTTAGACCCTTTGCTGTGACACTCATATATTTAACTCAGGTGCTGTCCATTTCTTCTGATCATCCTTGAGATGGTTCTACACCTTCATTTGAGTCCAGCTGTGTTTGATTATACTGATTGGACTTGATTAGGAAAGCCACATACCTGTCTATATAAGACCTTACAGCTCACAGTGCATGTCAGAGCAAATGAAAATCATGAGGTCAAAGGAACTGCCTGAAGAGCTCAGAGACAGAATTGTGGCAAGGCACAGATCTGGCCAAGGTTAAAAAAAATTTCTGCTGCACTTAAGGTTCCTAAGAGCACAGTGGCCTCCATAATCCTTAAATGGAAGACGTTTGGGATGACCAGAACTCTTCCTAGAGCTGGCTGTCTGGCCAAACTGAGCTATCGGGGAGAAGAGCCTTGGTGAGAGAGGTAAACAAGAACCCAAAGATCACTGTGGCTGAGTTCCAGAGATGCAATCGGGAGATGGGAGAAAGTTGTAGAAAGTCAACCATCACTGCAGCCCTCCACCAGTCGGGGCTAAAAAAAACACCTGAAGGACTCCAAGATGGTGAGAAATAAGATTCTCTGGTCTGATGAGACCAAGATAGAACTTTTTGGCCTTAATTCTAAGCGGTTTGTGTGGAGAAAACCCAGGCACTGCTCATCACCTGTCCAATACAGTCCCAACAGTGAAGCATGGTGGTGGCAGCTTCATGCTGTGGGTTTTTTTATTCAGCTGCAGGGACAGGATGACTGGTTGCAATCGAGGGAAAGATGAATGCGGACAAGTACAGGGCTATCCTGGACGAAAACCTTCTCCAGAGTGCTCAGGACCTCAGACTGGGCTGAAGGTTTACGTTCCAACAAGACATAGACCCTAAGCATACAGCTAAAATAACGAAGGAGTGGCTTCACAACAACTCCGTGACCGTTCTTGAATGGCCCAGCTAGAGCCCTGACTTAAACCCAATTGAGCATCTCTGGAGAGACCTAAAAATGGCTGTCCACCAACGTTTACCATCCAACCTGACAGAACTGGAGAGGATCTGCAAGGAGGAATGGCAGAGGATCCCCAATCCAGGTGTGAAAAACTTGTTGCATCTTTCCCAAAAAGACTCATGGCTGTATTAGATCAAAAGGGTGTTTCTACTAAATACTGAGCAAAGGGTCTGAATACTTAGGACCATGTGATATTTCAGTTTTTTTCTTTTTTAATAAATCTGCAAAAAATGTCAACAATTCTGTGTTTTTCTGTCAATATTATTATTATTATACAGGATTTATATAGCGCCAACAGTTTACGCAGCGCTTTACAATATAAAGGGAGACAATACAGTTATAATACAATAAGATACAAGAGGATTAAGAAGGCCCTGCTCAGAAGAGCTTCAAATCTAATAGGGTGGGGCAGGTGGTACAAAAGGTTGTAACTGTGGGGAATGAGCTGATGGAGGTGGTGTAAATTTTGAGACATTATAGGCTTTCCTGAAGAGATGAGTTTTCAGGGATCGCCTGAAGGTAGCAAGAGTGGGAGATTGCCGGACAGGTGGAGGTAGCGAGTTCCAGAGGATGGGAGAGGCTCTGGAGAAATCCTGGAGATGAGCATGAGAGGAGGAGACGAGAGAGCTTGAGAGTAGGAGGTCTTGAGAAGAGCGGAGAGGATAATTTGGGTGATATTTGGAGACAAGATTGGTGATGTAGCTCGGGGCAGAGTTTTAAATGGCTTTGTATGTTGTGGTTAGTATTTTGAATTTAATTCGCTGGGTGATTGGGAGCCAGTGTAGGGATTGGAGGAGGGGGTTGGCAGACACTGAGCGCTCCAAAAGCGTTTGCCCCGACTTGCTAATGCCCCGACTTGCTGATGCCCCGACTTAGTTGGGGTAGGCGGAACTCTTTGGTGGGGGTGGGTCAGCCACTGCTCTTGACCTTTTGACCTCTGGGGGACAATATGGGGTGCTGTGTGTACATTAATGAGGAAAAAAAATTAACCTCAATGATTTTAGCAAATGGCTGCAATATAACAGAGTGAAAAATTTAAGGGGGTCTGAATACTTTCCATCCCCACTGTAACTAAGCTACATTTCATGCTGAATAAACTAAATTATTAATGTATCTTAAATAGAAAACTATCTTTTAGACAGATTTTTACTCCAAAAGCATTTTATTAAAAAAAAAAAAATCGATTTTAATTTTTTTTTCTTTTTTTATCATTGATTTTTATCTATCCTGATGTGCAGTGTTTTTGCGCCAAACATTATCTTTTGGAATTATGGCCAGAAAATTTCAACCCTGGTTTTATCAGACCATAACACATTTTCCCACATGCTTTTGGGAGACTTCAGATGTGTTTTTTGCAAAATTTAGCCGGGCTTGGATGTTTTTCTTCGTAAGAAAAGGCTTCTGTCTTGCCACTCTACCCCATAACCCAGACATATGAAGAATACGGGAGATTGTTGTCACACGTACCACACAGCCAGTACTTGCCAGATATTCCTGCAGATCCCTTAATGTTGCTGTAGGCCTCTTGGCAGTCTCCCTGACCAGTTTTCATCTCGTCTCTCTCATCTTTGGAGGGATGTCCAGTTCTTGGTATGTCGCTGTTGTGCCATATGATGATGACTGCCTTCACTGTGTTCCCTTGTATATCTAATGCCTTGGAAACTCTTTTGTACCCTTCTCCTGACTGACACCTTTTTTTTTTACAAATAACTTAGTTGTTTATTTGAGAAGAGTGCATGTTTACAGAGTATTGACATTGGTATTACAATCAATAAGCAAAATTAAAATGGAAGAAGGTAATAAACTGGAGAGCTGACTGATACCTTTTTAACAATGAGATCCCTCTGATGCTTTGGAAGTTCTCTGCGGACCATGGCGTTTGCTATAGGATGCGACTAAGAAAATGTAAGGAAAGACCTACTAGAACAGCTATGCTTTATTTGGAATTAATCAGAGGTACTTTAAAGCGGTTGTATACCCGCGTTTTTTTTTTTTTTTTTCCTATACCTGCAAGGGAAAAGGCATAATGAGCTAGTATGCACCGCATACTAGCTCATTATGATATACTTACCTTAGAACGAGGCGCCGGCATCTCATCCTGTCCACGCCGAGGGAGCTGACATCTCCCCTCGGCGTGTCTTCCGGGTATCGCGGCTCCGGCACTGTGAGTGGCCGGAGCCGCGATGTCGTCACTCCCGCGCATGCGCGCAGGAGACTTCTGCCCGGCAAGCTCCGGAGTTTGCCGGGCTGTCAGCCGAGAATCCCCTGTGCGCATGCGCCGCTGGAGTCAGCGGCTCATTGCGAGGGGAATATCTCCTAAACCGTATAGGTTTAGGAGATATTTTTTTTACCTACAGGTAAGCCTTATTATAGGCTTACCTGTAGGTAAAAGTTAACAAAAAGGGTATACAACCACTTTAAATGATGGCAGGTGTGTACTGACTCCTATTTAACATGAGTTTGAATGTGATTGCTTATTTCTGAACACAGCTACATCCCCAGTTAAGAGGGTGTGTACACTTATGCACTCCCTTCCACCCCCCCCCCCCAGAAGATTTCAGTTTGATTTTCAATTGAGTTGTACAATTTATAGGTCACGTTAAAGTGGTGTTAAAGCACTCTGACCTCACTATACTTTCCGCTCTGTGTCCTAATCCTGTGTCCCCCCTGTGTGTGATTTATAAAAACAAAATGCAGATTATACCTCATTTCTGAGCGCCGCTCTGTGCTCTCGTGACTGACCGGCTCTCTCCTCTTGTCTGACAGCTGCAGCGGGCGGGGCAGAGATTCCCCCGCTGATGTCAGTCGGGATGAGAGGAGGAGGAGGGTGCCGACCGGTCACGTGAGCAGCGCTCTGCAATGAGGTATACCCTGCATTTTTTTTTATTATTTATAAATCACACACACACAGGGGGACACAGCATTAGGAGACAGAGTGGATAATATGAAACTGTACATGTTATTTCAGCAGCAGGAGGAGCGGGGGAGGGCACTGTCATGAGCTGACAGGTAGGGAGGGGAGGGGGGAGAGCAGAGAAGAGAGCAAACAGACGGTGGATGACGAAGGCACGTAAACTGATGTCAGGGCTCAGCAGCCATGATGAACCGTGGTCAGTTTACAGAGGGGAGGGTAGAACCAGGCAGGATCAGCTAGGTATTTCAACTGATACAAGAGGCCAAATTACACAGCACAAGCACTGTGCTGTATTACATGCTTTAACCACTTCAGCCCCGGAAGATTAGGCTGCTCAATGACCAGAGCACTTTTTACAATTTGGCACTGTGCTGCTTTAACTGGTAATTGCGCAGTCATGCAATGTTGTACCCAAACAAAAGTTGCGTTCTTTTTTTCCCCACAAATAGAGCTTTCTTTTGATGGTATTTGATTGCCTCTGCGATTTGATTTTTTTAAAATTTATTTATTTTTTGCTATATAAAAGGAAAAAGACAGAAAATTTTGAAAAATATTTTATACTTGTTATAAGAAAAATCCAATAAACTCAATTTTAGTCATACATTTAGGCCAAAATGTATTCAGTCACATGGTAAAAAAAAATGTTAATAAGCGTATATTTATTGGTTTGCACAAAAGTTATAGCGTCTACAAACTAGGGTAAATTTTCTGAAATTTATGCAGCTTAGTTTGACTGCCTATCATTTCTTGAGGTGCTAAAATGGCAGGGCAGTACAATTTCCCCCCCCCCCCCCCCATGACCCCATTTTGGAAAGTAGACACCCCAAGGAAATTGCTGAGAGGCATGTTGAGCCCATTGAATATTTCATTTTTTTGTCATAGGTGATTGAAAAAATGAAAAATAAAATGGATTTTTAATACAGCTTACCTGTAAAATCCTTTTCTTGGAGTACATCACGGGACACAGAGCATCATAGTAATGACTACCTGAGTTATACGCTACATTCAGGTGATTGGACACTGGCAACCAGTAATAAGAAAGTTCCTCCCATATAACCCCTCCCACATGGGAAGTACCTCCGTTTTGTAGCAAGCAATGAAGATCCTCTGTGTCCCGTGATGTACTCCAAGAAAAGGATTTTACAGGTAAGCTGTATTAAAAATCCATTTTTCTTTATCGTACTTTAAGGGACACAGAGCACCATAGTAATGACTATTTGGGATGTCCTAAAGCAATGCATCTGAGGGGAGGGAACACTATTCCTAAGCCCCCATCTGGACCAAGGATCTATAACGCTGCTTGCAGCATGCTGTGGCCAAATACAGCCTCCTTTTGAGATCTAACATCCACTTGGTAAAACCTAGTGAATGTATGAACTGAAGACCAAGCGGCTGCTTTGCAAACCTGAGCCACAGACACCTGTTAGCGCACTGCCCAAGATGCACTAACCCCTCTGGTGGAGTGTGCTTTTAAACCCCAAGGCGGAGCCTTGCGCTTTAACTCATAAGCCTGGATAATGACCTGGCGAATCCATCTAGAAATAGTTGAACTTGTTGCTGCCTGTCCTTTCTTAGGACCTTCTGTTAGGGCTGGGCTCAGCCCTTCCTTCTCTGAGCTGGCTGCTCAGCTGTCGGCTAATTGCCAGCTCCTTTCTCTCCACAGTGACTCAGCTGTTGATGATCTGCTTGTCAGGCTCATCTTTGCCTTTCGTCACATCTCAGAGACTTTTTCCTGCATTCCTGTTGAAGACTTGCTTGGCTGACGTCCCTTCTGGCTCCTTATCCTGCTTGCTGTACTACTACGTTGATCCCTGGCTCTCTGACATTGGCATTGGCTGACTACCCAATCTGGTTACTGAACTCTAGCTATGTATTGACTACGCTCTTACCCTGTTTACCTTTTTATTATTAAACAAGTGTGATTAACTGTACTTCTGTCTTGGTCTGATTCATGGTTTCTGACAAGGACAAAAAGGGAGTCCGTTTTCCGAAACTGAGTTGACATCCTTAAGTAAATCCTGATTGCCCTCACCACATCAATTGAGTGCAGCGACCTTTCTTCCCCAGACCTAGGGTTTGGGAAAAAAGGAAGGCAAAATGATATCCTGATTCAAATGAAAATTGGAAACCACTTTAGGCAGAAAATGCGGACTGGGGTGCATGACCACTCTGTCCTAATGTAAAATAAAAAATTGTTCTTTGCAAGAAAGAGCGGCCAATTCTGACACCCTTCTAGCCGAAGTTATAGCCACCAAAAAGACTAATTTCTTAGTCAATGGGATTAAAGGAATATGCCTAATAGGCTCAAAGGGTTGTCTCTGCAGGACTGATAGAACCAAGTTTAGGTCCCAGGGGCATAAGGGTGGTTTAACTGGCGGCCTTAAGTGTGTCACCCCTTTAACAAAGGTTCGCACTAAAGAATGAGATGCAATTGGTCTTTAGAAAAAAAATAAGGCCGAAATTTGCCCTTTAATTGTCCCCAAAGCCAGCTTCAAATCAACTCCTATTTGTAGGAAGGCAAGAACCCCCCCAATCGTATACTTGCGAGGGTGCCATTTTTTCCCTTCGCACCAGGCAATGTATGACTTCCAGACTCTATAGTAAATACTTCTAGAGACTGGTTTTCTAGCATTTATCAGGGTAGACAAGACTGAACCCCTAATACCACGGTCTTTCAGTATCCTGGTTTCAATAGCCAAGATGTCAAATTTAGCGACCGTAAAGGATGGAATATGGGTCCTTGAGACAGAAGATCCAGACTTATGAAAGGGTCCCCCACTGCCAATTTCACAATCTGTCTACCAAGGTCTCCTGGGCCAAGCTGGGGTCACCAGGATTACCAGTTTTTGTTCCTCCTGTATCCTGCGCAGCAGGCGCGGCAGAATTTGATCCAGAGGAAAGGCATACATCAGAGAATACTGATTCCAAGGAACTACTAACGCATCTGTCCCGACAGCGAGTGGATGCTTGGTCCTGGATACAAACTTGTCCAGCTTGCTATTGAATCTGGATGCCAATAGATCTACATCTGGGGTTCCCCAGTGCTGGCAGATCTGAAGAAAAACTTGGGGATGAAGGGACCACTCCTCTGGCAACAATTGCTGGCGACTTAGAAAGTCCGCCTGCAAATTGTCCACACCCGGAATAAACACTGCCGAAAGAAACAACACATGCTACTCTGCCCAAACTAAGACATGGTTCACCTACTTTTGGGCCGCTTAGCTCCTGGTGCCTCCTTGGTGGTTGATATATGCTACCACTGTGGAGACCTTTTGTCGAACTGGACCTGGACAGGAAGACCCTGCAACCGGGTTGTCCATAAGAGCAGAGCTAAACGGGCTGCCTGAATCTCCAAGAGATTGATGGGCAAGGTCTTTTCTGCTTGGGACCAAACTTCCTAGACCAATGCCTCCTCCAGGACCGCTCCCCAGCCAAGACTGGTGTCTGAGGTTACCACCCTCCAGGTTACAGGTGGAAAAGATTTTCCGCATTTCAAGTTGCTGGTTCTCAACTACCAAGAGAGATCCTGTTTTACCTGTGGGGATAGAGACATGGGACGATCCAGGGCTTGAGCGGACTTGTTCCAGGCTTCCAGGATATTGTTCTGGAACAACCTGGAGTGGAACGGTGCATAAGGGACTGCATTGAAAGATGACGCCATCTTGCCCGGTAACCTCATGCACAGCCAAATAGAAGGCCTCTTTTTTCTTGATACATTCCGGACCAGCTCCACTATGGAGTTGACCTTTAAGGGAGGCAAAAACATGTTTTCTTGAGTAGTGTCCAAGATCAGGCCCAGGTATAACAGGGCCCGAGCCGGATGAAGGTCCGATTTTGTCCACATTTAGGACCCAGCCTAGGAGCTCCAAAAACTGAACTGTTCTAGTTACGTTTTGGACTAAAACAGGGCAAGATCGATCCTTTAGCAGAAGATCGTCCAAATATCCTACCATAGGGATTCCCTGAGACCTTAGGGATGCCAATACCAGAGGCCAGAATCTTTGTGAACATCCGGGGGCCGTGGCTAGGCCGAATGGCAACGCCACGAATTAGAAATTACGCCCCTCCACTGATGTGGACGGAAGATCGGTACATGTAGGTACGCGTCCTTGATATCTATGGATGCTAAGTAATCTTCTTTCCTCAGGGACGCTATTACTGAACGAGCCGAGTCCATGCGGAAGGATCGGCCGTTTAGAAACTGATTGAGGGTTTTGAGGTCCAGAATGGGCCTTACCTCCCCATTTGGTTTCGGCACTGTGAAAAGGTTTGAGTAAAACCCCTTGAATCTTTCTTCGTGCTGAACCCTGACTATTACACCCTGCTTTTTCAGATGCCCCAAGGCCATGATCAGACATTTTCTCTTTTCTGGATCCGATGGAACTCTGGAGCACAGAAACCGAGATGGTTGAAATTCCCGGAACTCTATTTTGTAACCTTGAGTTACAGCGGAAATGACCCACCTGTCCTGTACCAGTCTTTCCCAAGTTTCCGAAAACAGCCGTAGTCTCCCCCCCACCCATAAGAGTGGGGGCACCCCTTCACAAGGTAGACTTGGAGTTGGATTTGGCTGATTTTTGGGTCCAGGGTTTTTTGTGACCCTCAGGCTTTTTAAACCCAGATGGCTGTGGCCGCCAAAACCGCTTTGGAGAAGAAGCACTCGGCCCTGGAGCGTTTGGAATTTTATAGGAAGGCTGCTTACTCCTCCTCTTAACAGGAAGCAAGGCGCTCTTTCCTCCTGAGATCTTTTGGATATATTTATCCGGATCCTCCCCAAATAGGCGTCCACCATGAAAGGGAAAGGCCGAGAGCAGCCTTTTACATGGCAATTCGGCTGACCAGTTCTTTAACCATAAGACCCTGTGCATATGAATTGACAGTAGCGTGAAACGAGACATCTGCTGGATCGAGTCTTTCAGTGCGTCTACTGCAAACATAAAGCTTGAGGAAGCTCTGACAATTCCTCGGTAGATTCCTCCTGAGAAGCTAGGTTCCTAACCAACCTCTTAACATCCTTCAGGGACTGGCAAATACTGATAGCCACAACTGCCGGCTGTACCGCTGAACCAGCCACCGCAAAGGAGGCTTTCAGCAAGGATTCTAGCCTTTTATCAGCTGGATCCTTAAACACTTGGGCATTATCCACTGGACAGGTTAGGCTTTTATTCACTGAAGAAATGGCAGCATCAACCAAAGGTGTATGCCACTTCTTCCTGAATTTTTCCTCCATAGGATACAATAAAAAGAACCTTTTTGGAGGCAGGTATATCTTGTCAGGGTGATCCCAGTCAGCGTAAATCACTTGCTTCGAATAACGGATGCAAAGGGAACACCTGGGAACCTTGCTGAGGTCGCAAGGATCTTAAAGGGGAACAGAAGAGTAACTTAAACCCAGCTCTTGCCATCTCGGCAAGAGTCTGGATAAACAACCTTTGGGAATGGGAGGCTGAAAGTGGTTCCTCCAAACCAGATTCCTCAGCCGAGGAATCCTCAGCCTCCACTTCCTCCCGTCTTTTACGGCCACTTCCTCCAAATCCTCTGCCCAATCTGGTTCCAGATCACAAAGACCCATCTGGCTATGAGAGTCCTGGTGCTCAAGTGGATCTACACTGGGGCCAGACTCAGGAGAGGGAGATCTATTACGTTTTTTCCCTCCCTGTGTTACTGTGGTAATCCATACCTGCTATTTTGCCCTCAAGGCTAGCTAGGCCTGATGCTAAGTCATCCTTAGTAACGTAAGCCGAGGCAGGGACATTGGTAGTGGCCACAATGCTGGACAAGTGCAATGACTCAGCTAAGCCAGATGCCGCAGGTCTTTCAGGGGAGGCTGAGGCTGCAGCAGCATGAGGTTCGTCTCCTGTTTTTAAAGGAGGAACACTTACCCCTTGATTTGCCTTGCTCCCTGTACCTCGTTTTCTGGAAGACATTGCTTACAAGTGATGAGGAAAAAGTACTCCCTCCGAGCCACAGGCTGTAATTCAGCATATAGCAACTATCACAGACCTCTATATAAACCCCCCGCCAAATATGCCGCAACTGTCCAAAAACCTCAGACTCACATGCCCAAATACTGCTCTGTGCCTCCACAGCGTGTGCCACAAGCTCACGCTTCTTATCAAGTTTGCTTGAATCTGCCGTAGATATTCGGCGCCGACTGCGCATGCGCACATGCCTGAACGTGCATGCCCATGGTCAGTTGTGCCTCCACGCGCGATTCGCGGCATGCACGCCAAACACGGGCACTCCCGCGGCACACGCGCACCCCTGCGACGCACAAAGCCACTTGTGTACACCGCTGCTGTCAGTCTGTAACTCTGGCCACACAGCAAGACACAGAGTGCACCCAGTCCAAGAGGTCCTACACAGCATAAGCATACAGAGGGGAGACAGATTAGGCAACCCAGAGGAAGTACTCACCAATCCACGCTGCAGGACCTGTTTTAACTGGTCAAATCTTTCCCCATCACAGCGGGTTGTGCCTCTGTGGACCTTCAAGGACCAGGTCCCCCTTTACTTCCATCCTTGGACCTGTAAAGCACCCTTCTGGTTACCTTGGGCAAGTAATAGACCAGGAATACCATTACTAGGGTCCAGTGCCATTTAGGACACATTACAGGCATAACTTCGCTTTCACCGAGGCTTGGGTACCATCTATTTTAGCTTTTGTGCCATCCGAATGGATCCGATTATAACGTCCTCACTGGGACATCATTAAAGAATTTGAAGAGCTTTAACAGCCATGACCATCACCTTCCAGACACTGGTGAAAAAACTAAGGTACTTCCAATGTGGGAGGGGTTATATGGGAGGAACTTTCTTACTATTGGTTGCCAGTGTCCAATCACCTGATAGTAGCGTATAACCCAGATAGTCATTACTATGGTGCTCTGTGTCCCGTGATGTACGATAAAGAAAAGAAATTACACAAAGTTGTCACTTAATGATATATTGCTCACACGTGGCATGGTTATATGTGTGGAATTGCACCCCAAAATACATTCTGCTGCTTCTCCTGAGTATGGGGATACCACATGTGTGAGGCTTTTTGGGAGCCTAGCCACGTACAGGACCCCCCGAAAGCCAAGCACCGCCTTCAGGATTTCTAAGGGCGTCAATTTTTTATTTCACTCCTCAATACCTATCACAGTTTCAAAGGCCATAAAATGCCAAGATGGCACAACCTCCCCCCCCCTCCCCCCAATGACACAATTTTGGAAAGTAGACACCCAAGCTATTTGCTGAGAGGCATGTTGAGACCATGGAATATTTTATATTTTGACACCACAAGTTGCGGGAAGATTACAAACTTTTTTTCTTTTTTTGCACAAAGTTGTCACTAAATGATAAATTCCTCAAACCTGCCATGGCTATATGTGGAATTACATCCCAAAAAACAGTCTGCTGCTTCTCCTGAGTACGGGGATACCACATGTGTGAGACTTTTTGGGAGCCTAGCCTTGTACAGGACCCCGAAAACCAATCACCGTCTTCAGGCTTTCTAAGGGCGTAAAATGGTGATTTTACTCCTCACTACGTATCAGTTACAGAAGCCCTGAAATGTCCAGATAGCACAACCCCCCCCCCCCCCCCAAATGACCCCATTTTGGAAAGTAGACACCCCAAGGTATTTGCTAAGAGGCATGGTGAGTATTTTGCAGCTCTCATTTGTTTTTGAAAATGAAGAAAGAAAAGAAGAAAAAAAATATTTTTTTTCTTTTTTCAAATGTCAAAACTTTGTGACAAAAAGCGAGATCTGCAAAATACTCAACATGCCTCTCAGTAAATACTTTCCAAAATGGAGTCATTCGGGGGGGGGGGGGGGGTGCTATCTGGGCATTTCATGGCCTCCAAAACTGTGATAGGCAGTGAGAAGTGAAATCAAAAATTTACGCCCATAGAAAGCCTGAAGGCGGTGATTGGTTTTCAGGGTCCTGTACACGGCTAGGCTCCCAAAAAGTCTCACACATGTGGTATCCCCGTACTCAGGAGAAGCAGCAGAATGTATTTTGGGG
Source organism: Lithobates septentrionalis (assembly GCA_037952835.1). Classification (NCBI taxonomy): domain Eukaryota; kingdom Metazoa; phylum Chordata; class Amphibia; order Anura; family Ranidae; genus Lithobates; species Lithobates septentrionalis. Next base: position 43,983 of record JBBDGP010004709.1, read on the forward strand.
TGTAATTTCACATATTCCCATGGCATGTTTGAGCAATATATCATTTAGTCACGGCTTTGTGCAAAAAAAAAAAAAAACTTGTGGCAAAATATAAAATATTCCATGGACTCCACATGCCTCCCAGCAAATAGCTTAGGGTGTCTACTTTCCATTTGGGGGGGGGGATTGAACTGTCCTGGCATTTTTTGCACTTTTAGAAGCTTATGTCACACATCACCTACTCTTCTGACACTTTTTGTTTACATGAAAAAATACTTTCTTTTTGCAAGAAAATTACTTTGAGCCCCCAAACATTATATATTTTTTTTAAAGCAAAGGCCCTACAGATTAAAATGGTGGGTGCTTTTTGTGTTTTTTTTTTTTTCACACAGTATTTGCGCAGTGATTTTTCAAACGCAATTTTTTTGGAAAAAACACACTTTTTTAATTTTAATGCACTAAAACACACTATATTGCCCAAATGTTTGATGAAATAAAAAAAGATGATCTTATGCCGAGTACATGGATACCAAACACGATATGCTTTAATATTGCGCTCAAACGTGCAGCAGCGACAAACTACATACATTTTTAAAAGCCTTTACAGGTTACCACTTTAGATTTACAGAGGAGGTCTACTGCTAAAGTTACTGCCCTCGATCTGACCTTCGCGGTGATACCTCACATGCATGGTGGAATGGCTGTTTACATATGATACCAGACCGACGCTTGTGTTCGCCTTTGCGTGTAAGCACGGGGGGACAGGGGTCCTTTTTTTTTAATTTTTTTTTTAATTTTGCTTTTTTATTTTATTTTTAAACTGTTCCTTTTCATTTATTTTTATTTTTTTTATTTTTTTAATCATTTTTATTGTTATTGTTAGGGAATGTAAATATCCCCTATGGTGGCAATACTTGGTGACAGGTATTCTTTTTTTGAAAAAATTGGGGTCTATTAGACCCTAGATCTGTCCTCTGCCCTCAAAGCATCTGACCACACCAAGATCGGTGTGATAAAATGCTTTCCGAATTTCTCAATGGCGCTGTTTATATCCTGCGAAGCCTAAGTCATGAAATGCTCGTAGCTTCTGGTTTCATTGTATCCATTTTTTATTGAATTTCTCATCTTTACCTAACATGGTTGCGGTGGCTTTTTCCATGGCATATATGTTGGCTATTTTTTATAAGCCACAGTGAGATCAAGGGAGGTGATTCCTGCTGCCATAGAGTTTGGATACAGGCCTTAGCTGCGTTCAGAAAATGAGTGCTCAAAGAGTTTCTGTATTTACGCTTTGGAAGATCTGAAAGATGAAGAAGATATCTAGCCGCATCAGATCCCAAATATAAGGGGTTAATTGTTCTATAATACCTCGCACTTTAGACCAGAAGTCCTCTAGTTTCCGACAGGATCAGAAGATATGAAGCATATTACCCTCTACCTCTCCACAACGCCAGTATATATTCATCTTTTCCAGATAAATTTTCTGTAACAATGATGAAACTTTATACCACCATGTAAGAATTTTATAACACAGCTCTTGATATTTACTAGCTGTTGAGGAGTAGTGGGCGAAATATAGATTATAATTCCATTGCTCTTTGGAAAGTGTAGTATCCAAGTCTCTTTCCCATTTCAAAAAAATTCTAGGAACAGAGCCCACAGGCGGATCTATTAACAGTTTATATACCTCAGATACCCCATGGGCGGAGGGTGTTTCTATCAGACATAGGTTTTGCAATGGTGTATTTAAATGGTCAGATCTCCCCCCACGAAAAAGGGAACTCAAAAAGTGTGTAAGCTGTTGCATCTGCCACGGATCCAATGGCAGGTAACAGCAACTGTATTTCCGCCCCAGTCTTCAACCTTAATTCTTCAAGGTAATCACCTAGACGAAATTTACCTTGTCTTAAAGTTTGTTTAAAGCGGCTATCTGTATAACCTGGGGGGAATGCTGGACTTCCCAGAACTGGGTGGAGCTGAGTAATTTCCCCAACTGTCTTTGAAAAAAGATGGCTTTGTTGAATTACTCTCAGGGTTGCCCCTATGAGGAGGTGGTGTCTTAAGGTTCTCAGTACCCTTGGCTGTAGCCATACCACACATTGGAGTGGGATCTCAGTACATGATTGTTCAATTGCTACCCAGGCTTTATGTCCCCCATCTCTACACCAAGCTAATACCCTAGCGAGGTGCACTGCCTTATAGTATCTAATCGGGTCTGGGAAAGCCATAACTCGCTGGGTTTTTGGCATAGCCAAATAGTGGTAGGACAAACGTTGATGCTTTTTTGCCCAGATAAATCTAATAAAAGCACCAGGTAGTGATTTCAAGAAGGATTCTGGGATGACTATTTGTAGAGTCTGAAAAAGATACAATACTCTTGGTAGTATGTTCATTTTAAGAATAGCATTCCTGCCCATCCATGTGTAGGGAGCTTTATTCCATCTTTCCAGATCGGAGGAGAGTTCCTGCAATAGCGGTGGGAAATTGACTTGGAAAACTATCAATTGAAGAAGTCAATTTGACTGCTAGGTATGTCAGGTATGAAGATGCCCATGGGAAAGAGAACAACGATTGAAGAGCTTGCACTCGTGGAGGTGCCAACGTAATATTAAGTAGTTCCGATTTTTGAATGTTAATTTTAAAATTCGAAAGAGAAGTATACTGATCACACTCGCTTAATAAATTTGGCAATGTGGTTTCTGGTGATATAATGAAGAACAATATGTTGCCGGCAAAGGCCGTAGTTTTATGATCCGACTTATCAATCAAGCAATCTTGAATATCAATACTTCCTCGGACATGTCGGAGAAATGGTTCTAAAGTTAATATAAAGATCAGTGGGGATAGAGGACATCCCTGTCTTGTGCCATTACTCAAATTAAAATACAAAGAGGTCACCTCATTAATTCTTACAGCTGCAGCTGGGACCGAATATATAGCCTCTATCCATTTACTAAACGCCTTCCCTACGCTATTATGGGTCAACGTCTCCTTCAAAAATGTCCAGTCCACCATGTCAAAGCCCTTTTCTGCATTAGAGGATAGCAAACACAAAGGTATTTTGCGAAAATGAGCCAGATGGATAATGTCTAAGGCTCTAATAGTGTTATCCTTTGCCTTCTTAGTAGGCATAAAACCTGCTTGATCAGGGTGAATGATCTCTTGAAGGTGAGGTTGCATCCTTGAGGCTAATATCCGTGTAAAAATTTTTAAATCCACATTCAATAATGAGATGGGTCGGTAGTTCTTACATTGAGCATGGTCCTTACCCTCCTTAGGAATGACTGTAATATGTGCCCTTTAGAGTATGTTTCGGTATAGGTTGATCTTCTAGCAGATAATTAAATGCTTTTTGTAAATCTAGGACCTAAAATGGGAGCAAATGCTAGGCTAATGTATACCCGTCTGGGCCTGGGGCTTAAGCGCCTTAACCTCATGTATTCATCGATTTAAATCGGAGCGTTTAGTAATTCAGACGCATCATTGAGTATTGACGGTAATCCTGATGAAGCGAGATAATCCCGAATTGGTTGTCGCTTTTGAAACCCCTGATCGGTCAAAAAATTAGACAGCAGATTATAGAGAGACAAATCATATTCTCGAAAGACTTCTGCGATTTCACTCGATATAAAGTTACGTATCCCTCTCTCCGAGTCGATATAAGGGACATAATTTCTCCGCTCCTCTGATCAACAAATGACCATGGGGTTGTCCAAGAAAGCAGGATACTCACCCCTCTCGTCTTAGAATCAGGGGCTGTGCTATGAAATACATATGGATACTGATCATCCTGGAATTTTGGTATCTCCCCCGATTGGAAATGGGTTTCTTGTATAAATGCGACTTGTGTATGCATACGCCAAAGTTTAAGTAGAACCATTGTACGCTTCTCCGGTATGTTTAATTCGTTGGCATTTAAAGATAAACAGCGTACATTGGTCATATTGAAACCCAGGATATATAACCTGTGCACCAGAAACGCAGGAGCAGACACTGGGAAACAGGGAGGGAAGAAAAAAAAAAAAAACGCAGCAATTAACTAATGGGGCCCTTTTTTGAGCCTGCGCACCCCTGCGGTCCTCGCTCAGAATAGTCTAGGAAGGGAAAGCACCGGGTGAAAAAAGAAACCTATGTGGGGGAAATAGAAGCGCAACACCTGGGTGGGACGGAGTTGCTCGGAACGTATTTAAGCACTACCAGGACCAATCCTCCATCCTCATAGCTACATACTGGGGTATCAAAAACAAAAGTCAGCAAGACAAAGCGAGACAAAAAATAGGCCTCACTTCCTTTTTTTTTTTTCTTTTCTCCCTTTCCCTTTTCTTTTCCCCTCCCCTCCCCCTCTTTATAATTTAATTTTTTAAATTATAATTTTTTTCCCTTTATTTCTTCTTCCTACTCCCCCCCCCCCCCCCCCCCCCTCCACCAAAAAAAAAGATAATATATATGTCAACCCCACCTCAAGACATTTTCATTATATTCTAAATTTATAATCTAGTTACATATTCCCTTTATTTCCTATATTGTATTTAAAAAAACAAAACATAATCATACCACATTGTATTAATCTATAGTCAGATGCTACCATAATACCTTACTGGTAATCCTGAATTAATATTTTAATAGCATCCAGACCACAAGGTCTCCTAGTGGTCTCTATTTGTAACAATTATAGCAATTACCGTATATACTCGAGTATAAGTCGAATTTTTCAGCACATTTTTTTTATGCTGAAAGTGCCCCCCTCGACTTATACTCGAGTCAAGCACTTTTCTGCAGCAAAAAATTTCATTTTCCGAACCGACTTTGGGGCCCCGTATCTCAGGGCCACTTTGTGCTAGGAACCCCAAATTTGGTGTGAAAACCCAGTGAAACTGGTACCACAACATATTCAAAGCTGGGGTTCCTAGCACTAAGTGGCCCCGAGATACGGGGCCCCAAAATCGGTTCGGAAAATGTCATTCTCTGCTGCAGAAAAGTGCTTGACATTTTCTGAGCCGAATTTGGGGCCCTGTATCTCAGGGTCACTTTGTGCTAGGAACCCCAGCTTTGGATATTTTATGGTACTAGTTCCACTGGGTTTGCACACCAAATTTGGGGTTCCTAACACTAAGTGGCCCCAAGATACGGGGCCCCAAAGTCGGTCAACTGTGTCCATCTGCAGCAATGTCATTTCGGGACCCTTTGGGTTCAGAGACCCCAAATTTTGGCTGCAGCTAGGGGGCATCCAGGAACCCTTAACTACCGAGTTTGAAGTTCGGGGGACCTATGGCTGCAAATGGGCACAGTGAGGCTGCAAATGGGCATTGTTGACCCTCTTTTCCACTTATAGTAGCTGTGCATTTCTCACCCTCGTCTTATACTCGGGTCACTAAGTTTTCCCCATTTTTTTGTGGTAAATTAGGGCCTCGACTTATACTCGGAACGACTTATACTCGAGTATATACGGTGTAACAACGTTTATCTTAACAAAACAAAAAAAAAAACATGGATTCTATATGGATATATGCACATCCATATATGTGAACGTGTGTGAAAACACACACATCTTTGTGTGTGTGGTGTGTCAAATGCCTTCTAGAAAAATCGGTTTTATTTTGTAGTAAAAAAGTCTGTTTCATCTTATGGTGAAAAAGGGAAGAGGGGGGGGGGGACGACTGACATACACACATGATGAATAACAAAAGAAAAAAAAAATCATTGCTATTTATGAGCAAAGATTGCATGCTATTTCAGACTACCCTGGCATAAAAAAAGAACCCCCCCCCCCCAAAGTCATATACTTACGCAGGTGTCTTTAGCCATATCCAGTGGTGTCACATGGTCTCTCTGCCCTCTACTTCCACAGGTAGCTGTATACCTGTTTGTACAGTTGGCGAACAACATATCTGCCAGCAACACATAGGCATTTACTACACACATTGGATACTTTAAAGTGGTTGTAAAGGCTCAAAGTTTTTACCTTCATGCATTCTACGCATGAAGGTTAAAAACCTCTGCAGCAGCCCCCATACTACTTACCTGAGCCCCTTCTTAATCCAGCAATGTGCATGAGAGACTTGGCTTCTGACCTCCATTGGCTGAGACAGCAGCTCCCGCTGCTGTCAATCACAGCAACTGAGCCAATCGGGAGAGAGAAGGGGCAGGGAATGCAGCGGCTGTGTGTGTGAATGGACATGCAGAGCCGCAGCTTGGAAGCAAGCCTGTTCAGGTGCCCCCATTGCAAACTGCTTGCTTTGGGGGCAATCGGCAGGTGGGAGGGGCCAGGAGCGCTGACGAGGAACCCGAGAAGACGAGGATTGGGACTGCTCTGTGCCAAACCACTGCACAGAGCAGGTAAGTATGACATGTTTGTTATTTTAAAAAAAAAGGAGACTTTAATACCACTTTAAAAGTTTATGTGGATATAATCGAGAAAACTGGTCAAGAATATATTCTGCTAACAAAATCAGTGTTTATTAACAGCTGCACTCACATTGTACACAGCAATATTAAAAAGAAAAGTGTTGTGCTGTCATTAATCGTATCATAAAGTGCATGTGGTGAAATAAAAAAAATACATCCAAAGCACATATTGAATGTATCCAAAAATTATTAAGCCAATTCATATAATCAGTGCCGTCATGCAAGAAAAAGTAAGGGGCAAAATCGAAAACACAAAAAACAGTCCCAATATATAATCCTTAAAGAGGATTATAACTGCAGTCTGCTCACATAATTTGTAATAAAAACATCTTTGCCAATCTGAAGCTTCCCTCCAAGCACTTTGCATATTATTATATATACTGTGATTCTGTATATGCTGCAGAAATCTTCCTCCACTGAGTCTGGCTGCAACCATTTTAACTGTGCGCAGCTGAAGCTGCTGCCAGTTCACTTCCTGGATTTACACAGACGCACACCTCCAGCTCTGCAGCTCTCATTGACCCTCTTATGACTCACCCCCCCTCCCTTCCTGGCAAGAGAGAGCTGTGCATGATGTCATAAGCTTTTTACCAGACAAGAAACAGGAAGTGGGCTGTATAAGGTATTTACTGTCATTAAAAAAAAAAATGTTTTACTATCCAAAGTTAAAACAACAAGGGCAGAAGATCTAATCGATGGAAAAATGTAAAAAATACTAAAGTTACGCTTTAAGGTGATATTCAAAGCGTGCACTTCAAATTTTCTAATGCAAGTGATCAGCCCCAAGTGCTCCCCTCCGAGATGAGCATAATCAGCCTCTTACCAGATAGCCAGAGCTTATCCAGGCCTGTAATCGCTAGTGAGCTCACCCCTCACTCTGGATATATAGTATATTTACTTTCCAGCCAACCATCAGATGGTAGTTATTCAAACTCTTCACCATGGAAGATCAAACAGTACATTATGGAGCATAGCAATAAAAAATGTATTTATTTATTAAGAGATCTACTCACAAATCCATAGGATAAAACAGGCAGTCATATTTACATAAATACGTACTAAGTAAGGTTGAATAAAGACAATAGTCCATCCAGTTCAACCTGTATAGTGTATGTGTGTCAGTGTCGGTAATCATTTCCTATATCCCTGTATTTTGTGTTCCTTAACCACTTCAGCCCCGGAGGATTTTACCCCCTTCCTGACCAGAGCGCATTTTGCGATTCGGCACTGCACCGCTTTAACTGACAGTTGCGCGGTTATGCGACGTTGTACCCAAACAAAATTGACGTCCTTTTTTCCCCACAAATAGAGCTTTCTTTTGGTGGTATTTAATCACCTCTGTGGTTTTTATTTTTTGCGCTATAAACAAAAAAGCGACAATTTTGAAAAAAACGCAATATTTTTTACTTTTTGCTATAATAAATATCCCCCAAAAATATATAAAAAAAACTATTTTTTTTTCTCAGTTTAGGTCGATATCTATTCTACATATTTTTGGTAAAAAAAATATAAATATCAATAAGCATATATTGATTGGTTTGCACAAAATTTATAGCGTCTACAAAATAGGGGATAGTTTTATGGCATTTTTATTTGACATTTTTTTTTTTCTTATTGAAAATGGCGATCTGCGATTTTTTTCGGGACTGCGACATGGCGGACACATCGGACATTTTTGACACTATTTTGGGACCAAAATGCCAGTAAATGACACTGGCAGTGAAGGGGTTAACCACTAGGGGGCAGTGAAGGGGTTAAGTGTGTCCTAGGGAGTTATTTTAACTGTTAGGGGGCTGGACTTCAACACACAGGACAGTGATCACAGCTCTCGATGTGAGAGAGCTGTGATCACTGTCCTGTCACCAGGCAGAACGGGGAAATGCTTTGTTTACAAAAGCATCTCCCCGTTTTTCCTCTTCGTGTCATGATCACGGGCACCCGACGGACATTGAGTCTGCGGGACTCAAGGTCACGCGCCTGCGACACTGCTTCTTAAAGGGGACGTACCTGTACGCCCTTTTGCCTACCAGCGCCATTCTGCCGACGTACATCGGCGTGCGCTGGTTGGCAAGCGGTTAAGATGCACGTCCAAAAGTCTTTTAAAAATATCAATACTCCCTGCTGACACCACCAGTTGTGGAAGAGAATTCCACATCCTTATCACCCTGACAGTAAAAAACCCCCTATGCAGCCTAAGGTTGAACCACTTCTCCTCCAATCTCATTGTGTGACCCCATGTCCTCTTACACTCCCTGAGATGGAATAGTTTTTTTCCTACACTGGGATCACCATTGAGGTATTTGTAAATCGGTATCATGTCCCCTCTCAAGGGTCTCTTCTCCAGCGAGAATAAATGTAGTGCTTGTAGTTGTTCCTCGTAATTTAGGTCCTCCAGCCCTCTTATTAATTTCTTTGCCCTTCTCTGGATTCTCTTCAGCTCCAGCACATTCCTTCTGAGGACTGGTGACCAGAACTGGATGGAATACTCCAGATGTGGCCTAACCCGAATTTTATAATGTGGCAGGTGTATAGTTTTATCTCTGGAGTATATCGCCTTTTTTATGCATGCTAATATTCTGCTGACTTTGGTAGCTGCAGCTTTAAATTGCATACTATTGCTCAGTCTATCTTATACTATGACCCCCAGATCTTTCTCTATCCTTGATTTCCCCAGAAGTTCTCCCCCTAGCGAGTACTAGTTTTGTGTTTTTATGTTTTTAGCCCCCAAGTGCGTTACTTTACATTTCTCCACATTAAACCTCATTTGCCATGTAGTTGCCCACCCCATTATTTTATTCAGATCTTTCTGTAAAATTTCTATATCCTGATTTAAAGTTATTGCCCTGCTTATTTTTGTGTCGTCCGCAAAGACTGTGATTGAGCTATTTATCCCATTCTCTATATCAGGGGTCCCCAACCCCCAGGCCGTGGCCTGTTTGCAGCCGGGCCGCAAAGGCTGCTGTCAGGAAAGGTCTCCTCCGCTGGTAATATCGATCATTTGGCGTGCAGTACTGAGGTCCACCAGCAGGTGTCTCCTGGCAGTTCGGAGCTGTCAGAAGAGCTCTTTCCTGCAAGTATTTTGTCACCTTTGGGCCGCAGTACTGGCGTCCACCAGCGGAGGAATCCTGGAAGTATGGAGCAGGTATTCCCCTCTGCAGACAGGTGTCACCTGACCTTAATTAGCAGAGCTGCAGTATAAATACCCGGCAATTACACACTTATGTTGCCCTGGTATTGTCCTTGAGCCCTGACCTGCATCCTGTTACTCTGATTCCTGAACCTGATTCCTGGAACCTGTTGATCCTGTTTTCTGTCTGTTACCTGAACCCTGGACCTTAAGCCTTGTACCTGACCCATCCCTCCTGTGATCCATCCAGCCTCTCTTGTCCTGTTTATCTCCCTTCCCAGCTACTGATTCCCTGTTTATGACCCCGGCCTGGCTTGACTACGATTCTGGTACTCCCTCTTGCTACATATGCTGGTTGGTTTATATCACTGTTTGGTTGTTCACTCTGTATTGGTGGTGTGTTCACATATGCATTTTCCTTAATAAACTTACTTTCATCTATTTATGTCTAGTTCACTCTGTCGCAGTCACACAGTTTTGGTCACATCTGGTTTATGACAGCTGCACTGTCTGATGTGCGGCGGCGGAGCGAGCAGAGAGATGGCATCATCTCTCATCGCCCTCCCTCACTTCAGGGCTGCTACACTGTAAGAGATGAGGCGAGCGAGCAGAGAGATGACATCATCTCTCAACGCCCGCCTGCATCACCGTTCTTCAACGCTCACAGCGGGGCTGCTATACTGCTGGAGGTGAGGTGGGGGAGCAGAGAGATGAGATCATCTCTCACCGCCCGCCTGCATCACTGCTCTTCCGCCCACACAGCACGGCAGAACACCGCTACACTTCTGGAGGTGAAGCAGGGAAGCAGAGAGATGAGATTATTTCTTACCCCCCATCACCGCTGTTCTCCCTTACTAGCCACGACTCCAGGCCTGCCTCTGAACTAATGCGCACGCCTGTGCTGCCACCACTGCAGTGACAATCTTCATGTGGTGGCAGGTGACAATCCACATCTGGTGGTAGGCGATGTGGCAAATGACAAGCTGCATCTGGTGGCAGGCGACGTGGCAAGTGACCAGCTGCATCTGGTGGCAGGTGACCAGCTGCATCTGGTGGCAGGCGACGTGGCAAGTGACAATCCGCATCTGGTGGCAGGCGACGTGGCAAGTGACATGGCAGCTGGTGGCACATTCTGCATTATTGTGAGGTGAACTATTTCATTCTATATTACAATTTAATAATGCACTTCAATCATCTTGACACCATATCAACCATGGTGCCATGATGATTGAAGCACTAACACCAGCCATTTCCCAGACAAATTGCCCGTGAAAAGCTGCATATACCCCCCCTGGGCCTTGGCACAATTTTCTTCCACAACGCCGGTCCCCGGTGCCAAAAAGGTTGGGGACCACTGCTATCATTTATGAATAACTTAAACAGAATTGGTCCCAAGACAGATGAGGTACTCCATTTACCACTCCAGACTAGTCTGAGTACACATTCTTTATCACCACCCTTTGGACACGCCCCTGTAAGCAGTTTTCTATACAAGAACAAACCCTATGGTCCATGCCTACAGACCACAGTTTGTAGATTAAGCTTTTATGGAGAACTGTATTGCAAAATCCAGATACACCACATCCACAGGCCTCCCCCTATCTAGATGGCAGCTCGCTTCCTCGTAGAAAGTTAACAGATTGGTCTGGCAGGAATAACCCTTCGTAAACTCATGCTAATTACTACCAATGATACTTCTTCAGAAAATTCAGTCTATACACTCGTCCTGCACCCCAGCTGGCGTGCTGATGTCACCGCCCGATGTACATTTTATGTAACAGATCCAAGGTATGAAAAAAGTGGTATTTTAATGGTGCAAGTAAGTTAAACACAATATCAATTATAATATAAAAAAATATTTTTATTTTGATAGCCAAAATAAGAATTTATATATTAAAAACAACAAAGAGCACAAAAATGAAGGAGATATAGTAATGGCTAGTACAGTCATATGTATATCTCCTTCATTTTTGTGCTCTTTGTTGTTTTTAATATATAAATTCTTATTTTGGCTATCAAAATAAAAATAATTTTTTATATTGTATTTGATATTGTGTTTAAATTATTTGCACCGTTAAAGTCCCACTTTTTTTCATACCTTGGATCATATAAACTCGGGATGTGGTGCCATTACAATATTTAGGGTGTTCATGCTCATAAAAATTTTCATGTAACAGATGTCATCAATGGGGCAGCCACTGTACATAAACTGCCTGGATGGGCCTTTACTCGTTCTGAGTGGACGTTCAGGAACTTCCTCAGTGCCCGTTCCTGTGTTGGTTGTGATCACAGGACCCAGCCGAGCACAGATTGGGATATGGGCGATGTGAATGGCCCCTCCGATCACGTGACGGCTGTGTCCAATCACAGCCAGCACAATGTAAACAGAGACGCATGTCTCTGTGACAATTTGCCCTGCAGAGCTCAGTGAAAGGGGGGGGGGGGGGCAGGGGGATCTGCAGCCTCTGTGACAGCTCTCTGTGTAAGGATGATTTTACAGAGAGCTGTCACAGATCCCCCACAAATGGTACACCAAGCACCACTGTCCCTGTCCCTATACACATCTGTCACAGTGCCCCCATAAAACATCTGTACCAGTGCACAAAACATCTGTCAGTCCCCCATCACAATTGTACCAGTGCACAAAACATCTGTCAATGTCCTCATCACATCTGTACCAGTGCACAAAACATCTGTCGGTGTACTAGTGCACAAAACATCTGCAATAGTGCAATAGTGTACCATTGTGACATCAACATCTGTCAGTGTCCGCCGGAGGCCGATCAACATCTGTCAGTGTACCAGTGTTCCCACCAATAAATAAATACAACATTTAAAGTGCCCCCATCTCCCAGTGCTCACGTGCACAGGCGAATGCACATGGTCCCGTATGCATACGTAAACAGCGATCAAACACATGTGAGGTATCGCTACGAACGTCAGAACAAGAGCAATAATTCTAGCACCAGACCTTCTGTGTAACTCTAAATTGGTAACCAATAAAGGCTTAGAAAGTGTCGCCTATGGAGATTTTCAAATACTGAAGTGTGGTGCCATTTCACAAGCGCGCACAATTTTAAAGCTTGATATGTTTGGTATCTATTTACCCGGCGCAACACCATATTTTGCCGAAAAATTGGCTTTTATATTTTCTCTGTGTGCATTGAAATACATTAAAATGTATTTATACGTTAGTGTATAAAATTGCATTTGAAAAACTGCAGCGCAAATACAGTGTGACATAAAAATTTGCAAAACCCACCATTTTATTCTCTAGAGCCTCTGCTACAAAAATATATAATGTTTGGGGGTTCCAAGTAAATTTCCAGCAAAAATACAGATTTTTGCTTGTAAACAAAAAGTGTCAGAAGAAGACCTGGTCTTAAAGTGGCTAATCGCTGAAGGTGCTATTTGGATGTTGCCCTTCTCTATGTGGCCAGGCTGTGAAAACACACACATGTGGTATCGCCAAACTCAGGAGTAGCAGAATGTGTTTTGTGATGTAGTTGAAAGTATGCATACGCTTTGTGTGTGAGAAATAACTTGTTAATATGACATTTTTCAGAAAAAAATAATAATTTCTTAATTTTCCAAAGAATTGTAGGAAAAAAATTACAACTTCAAAAAACTTGTCATGCTTCTTAGGCTGGGTTCACACCCCTGCACATTGGATGTAGGTTTCCCCCCATCCAATTTGCATAGCAGGAGAATATGACCGACTCTCTATGGAGCCAGTTCACATGTCTCTGGGGCGGCTGCAGAGCGCACTGCACAGAAACGCTGTGCATCTCTGGCTCTCTGGCTCCCTGGCTCCGTTTCAGGGCCGAATTCAGGCAAAGATTCGGCCCTGATTCATCCCTGAAACGGAGAACAGGGACGCACAGCGTTCCTGTGCGATCTGTGGCCAGTTTAGGTGTGAACCGAGCCTGACTAAATACCTTGGACTGTCTACTTTCCAAAATGTGGGGAATATTTTATACTGTCATGTATTGACCTGTTAGGGCCATAAGAAATGAGATCAGCTGTCAGCACATCAGGTGTGATCAGTTTTCAGTGATTGCTACCATAGCTTGTGGACTCTCTAACTTTCAGGCTTGGTTCACACTGCATGCCGATGCGGCTCACAGCAGGGGTCCTGTGCGTTCTGGCTTACTGTTTCAGGTCCGATTTCAGCCCAAATTTCAGGCTAAATTCGGACCTGAAACAGACCAAATGATGCACAGGGCTCCTGTGAAAATTTGCACTGGTGCCACATAGGAGATATGTGAACTGGCTCCATAGAGAGCCGATCACAATCTCCTGCTATTGCGAATTGGATGCAGGGATCTCGCATCCAATTTGCAATAGTGTGAACCCAGCCTCAAGCCTCATGCACACTGGACGGACTAAAAAAAAAGCCAGTAACGTTAGGTGTAGAAAGTTGTAGAGTGAGTTTTTCAGGGTTTTTGTAGTAGCGTTTTTAGTGGGGTTTTTTTTTGGTTTTTTTTAGCTGTAGCGGTTTTTACCTTTTTTTTAGCAAAATTATACTCCCATAAAAACTTATGGCTCAAAAGTTTTTAAGCAGTTTTCAGCTTTTTTTTTCAGAGTTAGAGCTTTTTAAACCCACCAGCTAGAAAACGCCCCTGCCAAAAACTGCTGATAACAGCCTATGTGTGCATGGACACATAGGATAACATGCTGGGGAGTTTATTGACTGCAGAAAAAAACATCTGAAGCTAAAAACAGAAGCTGTAAAAACGTCCAGTGTGCATGAGGCCTCACACAGACCAAATAATATACACTGATTTGGGTTATTTCTTTTCATACATCAGGGGACACAGAGCCATAGTAGTTACTATGTGGTTATAGGCCACCTTCAGGTGATGGACACTGGCACGCCCTAAGACAAGAAGTGCACTCCCTATATAACCCCTCCCACTACTGGGAGTACCTCAGTTTTTTTCGTCAGTGTCTAAGTGTTGGTCACAAGTAAAGATATGCTGTGCTGAGCTCCACTGGAGCAATCCTAGCTGGGGCTAGCCATGCTGACCGGATCCATTCAAAGTGTCTTATTTTGGTCCAAATTGAATGGTACCCGGGCCTCGTATCTGAAGAAATTAGGTTTTGCCTGTGAATGCTTCTCTTTTTAGAGAGCTGGACTCTGGGATCCAGTACTTTTTGGTAGTGAGGCCATAAAGTTTTACTGGCAGGGTGCTGTTGCAGGTCCAGGATTGTGGGTTTCCTCTAGGATCCCCTACTCCTGAAGGTTTAACGGAACCCACCGTGAAGGGTGAAGATTGGGTCTGTTGGTTTACCTCAGAAAACCCTGGGGCGGGAAAGGTAAGTGGAGTTTTCTAAGAAATCTTTTGAATTTTCTTATGAATGTCTCCTTTTAACCACTTGGCATCCGCGCTATGGCCGAATGACGGCCACAGCGCGGACCTGGGTTCCTGGGAGGCCGTCATAAGACGGCCTCCCCTGTGCACGCGCTCTGTTGTCACCGAGTCACAGAGACTCGGGTGATCACCGATCTAAGGAAGGGGCCGATCCCGGCCCCTTACCATGGGATCAGCTGTCAGCCAATGACAGCTGATCACATGATGTAAACAAAAGATCGGTAATCCGTTTTTTTTTTTTTCTACTTACGCTGACAGCGCGAGTAGAAAAAAAAGCCGATCACCGGCTCAGATGTGAGGGACATCGGTCCCGAAGTGGAAGAAGCACATCTGCTTCATCAGTGCCACCTAATAGTGCCACCTAACAGTGCCTACAGTGCCACCTATCAGTGCCCACAAGTGCCACCTATCAGTGCCCACAAGTGCCACCTATCAGTGCCCACAAGTGCCACCTATCAGTGCCCACAAGTGCCAGCTATCAATGCCCACCAGTAGTGCCAATCAGTGCCACCTAGCAGTGCTCCCTATCATTGTAACTGATCAGTGCCCATCACTGCCGCCTATCGGTGCCCATCACTGCCGCCTCATCAGCGTACATCAATGAAGGAGAAAAATTACCTGTTTTAAATTTTTTATAACAAAATATAAAAAAATTTAATTTTTTTTTTAAAAATTCAGTTTTTTACATTTTTTTAACAAAAACTGCAGAGGTGATCAAATACCACCAAAAGAAAGCTCTATTTGTGGTTAAAAAATGATAAAAATTTCATATGGGTACAGTGTTGTATGACCGCGCAATTGTCATTCAAAGTGCGTCAGCGCTGAAAGCTGAAAATTGGTCTGGATAGGAGGGGGGTTTAAGTGCCCTGTAAGCAAGTGGTTAAAAAAAAACAAAACAATAATAATGTTGTCATGCCTATGTGTCACCACTGGGGTCTGTATTGGGCACTCACTGCCTCAAGCTAGAAACAGCGCTGTGTCAGTAGCCGAACACTTCCTCCTTCTCCTCCGGCCGAAGCAACAGAGCCTCCGGTAAGCCTAAGGGGGGTTTTGTCTCCCCGCCTGTTGCCCCCCTATGCTGGAATTCCCCCCTTGTTGGGGGGGAAAGCGCCCGGATACTTTAAAAAAAAAAAAAAAAAAAGGAATACGCAGCGGCCGCTCGGCGGCTGTTGTAAACTACTCCCGCCATGCTCGCTCTGGGTCTGAAGGTACCTGTAGTGCGCTGCTCGCATGGGAAAACTCATCTTTTTGAAAATGGGGGTAGAGCCGTAGGCGACATGGGGGGGCGGGGCTATTGGCGTCGGCATTCTCCGACGCCTGGTGCACGTGGAGGCAAGCTTTTAAAAGCACACTGTGTGCTGCTGCTGGATATGGAGGGACACAAGGGCAAAGAGGTGGCATTTTTTCAGGTTTGGTGACACAGGCATTTTTTTCCTTTTGACACATTGTTATTGCTTCAGGCTGGGCATTAATAGCAGCAATTTTTTGCTGGACTATAGCCCTAGCAGTGTATGCATTCCTTCTGGTAGTGCCTCTGCTTTGTGCATCAGGCTATGAGTGGAAGGGGGACAAGGAACTCCTCAAAGGGTTCTAAGGGATCGATTGTTTTACAACAACCTAAATCCATGTCCAAGAAAATGTCATCCTCCTCTGAGAGTGATGCGGCTGGTCAGAGTGAGCCGTCAGGGGGGACTGGTGTTGCAGCAGCACTGGACACTTCAGCCCCTATATATATCACCAAGGAGGTTTTTTCTTCTACCATTTCAAGTTTGGAACAGAAGATTGATGCTATGATCACTTTCCATAGTGGATCCAAGCTTAGCAGATCCACATCCAGTGCCCAGGACCCTCATCATACTGAGGTGCAAGGGGCAGGGGATCACAAAGTTCTTCCCAAAGATCAGGAAGACGCTGATATCTCCTTTTCCGAGGATCCTATTATAGAGGGTGTAGTCTCACAAGAAAGTTTGTTGATACACTCCCTTACTAAGTTGGCTCGCTCAACTTTTTTGCTGCCTGTAGCGCAGTCTATTACATAGTAGGTGAGGTTGAAAAAAGACACAAGTCCATCAAGTCCAACCTATGTGTGTGATTATGTGTCAGTATTACCTTACATATCCCTGTATGTTGCGGTCGTTCAGGTGCTTATCTAATAGTTTCTTGAAGCTATCAATGCTCCCCGCTGAGACCACCGCCTGTGGAAGGGAATTCCACATCCTTACCGCTCTTACAGTAAAGAACCCTCTACGTAGTTTAAGGTTAAACCTCTTTTCTTCTAATTGTAATGAGTGGCCCCGAGTCTTATTAAACTCTCTTCTGCGAAAAAGTTTTATCCCTATTGTGGGGTCACCAGTACAGTATTTGTAAATTGAAATCATATCCCCTCTCAAGCGTCTCTTCTCCAGAGACAATAAGTTCAACGCTCGCAACCTTTCCTCATAACGAAGATCCTCCAGACCCTTTATTAGCTTTGTTGCCCTTCTTTGTACTCGCTCCATTTCCAGTACATCCTTCCTGAGGACTGGTGCCCAGAACTGGACAGCATACTCCAGGTGCGGCCGGACCAGAGTCTTGTAGAGCGGGAGAATTATCGTTTTATCTCTGGAGTTGATCCCCCCTTTAATACATGCCAATATTTTGTTTGCCTTATTAGCAGCAGCTTGGCATTGCATGCCATTGCTGAGCCTATCATCTACTAGGACCCCCAGGTCCTTTTCCATCCTAGATTCCCCCAGAGGTTCTCCCCCCAGTGTATAGATTGCATTCATATTTTTGCCACCCAAATGCATTATTTTACATTTTTCTACATTGAACCTCATTTGCCATGTAGTCGCCCACCCCATTAATTTGTTCAGGTCTTTTTGCAAGATTTCCACATCCTGCGGAGAAGTTATTGCCCTGCTTAGCTTAGTATCGTCTGCAAATACAGAGATTGAACTCTTTATCCCATCCTCCAGATCGTTTATAAACAAATTAAATAGGATTGGTCCCAGCACAGAACCCTGGGGAACCCCACTACCCACCCCTGACCATTCTGAGTACTCCCCATTTATCACCACCCTCTGAACACGCCCTTGTAGCCAGTTTTCAATCCAGGTACTCACCCTATGGTCCATGCCAACGCACCTTATTTTGTACAGTAAACGTTTATGGGGAACTGTCAAATGCTTTTGCAAAATCCAGATACACCACGTCTACGGGCCTTCCTTTATCTAGATGGCAACTCACCTCCTCATAGAAGGTTAATAGATTGGTTTGGCAAGAACGATTCTTCATGAATCCATGCTGATTACTGCTAATGATATCGTTCTTATTACTAAAATCTTGTATATAGTCCCTTATCATCCCCTCCAAGATTTTACATACTATTGATGTTAGGCTATTGACTGGTCTGTAATTCCCAGGGATGTTTTTTGGGCCCTTTTTAAATATTGGTGCTACATTGGCTTTTCTCCAATCAGCTGGTACCATTCCAGTCAATAGACTGTCTGTAAAAATTAGGAACAACGGTCTGGCAATCACCTGACTGAGTTCCCTAAGTACCCTCGGATGAAAGCCATCTGGTCCTGGTGATTTATTAATGTTAAGTTTCTCAAGTCTAATTTTAATTCCGTCCTCTGTTAACCATGGAGGTGCTTCCTGTGTTGTGTCATGAGGATAAACACTGCAGTTTTGGTTACTGAAGCCCCCCTCTTCACTCGTGAAGACTGAGGAGAAGAATAAATTCAATACCTTTGCCATCTCCCCATCCTTTGTAACCAGATGTCCTTCCTCATTCTTTATGGGGCCAATATGGTCTGTCCTCCCTTTTTTACTGTTTACATACTTAAAGAATTTCTTGGGATTTTTTTTGCTCTCCTCCGCTATGTGTCTTTCATGTTCTATCTTAGCCGTCCTAATTGCACCCTTACATTTCTTATTGCATTCTTTATAAAGTCTGAATGCTGAGGATGATCCCTCAACCTTGTATTTTTTGAAGGCCTTCTCCTTTGCTTTTATATGCATTTTTACATTGGAGTTAAGCCATCCAGGATTTTTGTTCGCTCTTTTAAATTTATTACCCAATGGGATACATTGGCTAATGCCCTTATTTAATATGCTCTTAAAGCAAACCCATCTCTTCTCCGTATTCTTTGTTCCTAATATTTTATCCCAATTTATGCCTTTTAGCAAGGTTTGTAGTTTAGGGAAGTTGGCTCTTTTGAAATTCAGTGTCTTTGTATTCCCTTTATGTTTCCTATTTGTGTGATCTATACTGAAACTAATTGACCTGTGATCGCTGTTACCTAAATTGCCCTGTATTTCCACGTCTGTGATCAGGTCTGTATTGTTGGTAATCAGTAGATCCAGTATTGTTTTATTTCTAGTTGGTGCGTCTACCATCTGACTAGGGTTGTCCCGATACCACTTTTTTAGGACCGAGTACAAGTACCGATACTTTTTTTCAAGTACTCGCCGATACCGATTACCGATACTTTTTTTAATGTCACGTGACAGTTTTTTTTTTTTTTTTTTTTGAGGGGGGGGGGGGGGTGGGGGGGGGGGTATAGTGAACGGTGTCTGTGTGTGTTTTTGTTTTGTTTTTTTTCATTTACATTTATTATTTTTTACAATTTTTTTTTTTTATTCTTTATTGCACTATGTGTGTGTTTTTTTTTTTTTTTTAATCAGCCCTGTTGGGGGGCTTTGGTGAGATATCAGGGGTCTTAACAGACCTCTGATATCTCCCCCTTGAGACAGAGAAATAGACTGAGGATAGAGATTCCCCAGTCCC
The DNA here is from genome assembly GCA_037952835.1 of Lithobates septentrionalis. Classification (NCBI taxonomy): domain Eukaryota; kingdom Metazoa; phylum Chordata; class Amphibia; order Anura; family Ranidae; genus Lithobates; species Lithobates septentrionalis. Next base: position 63,643 of record JBBDGP010004709.1, read on the forward strand.
TTTTCTCTGCAGCGTCAGCTGCACTGAGAATGAATGGAGAGAAGACAACGGCTCCTCTCCATTCATAAACTGACACATTGTAATCACAGGAGATTACAATGTTTCAGTTATGTGAATGGACAGAGTCAGCTGACTCTCTCCATACACACAGCGGAGAGAGACAGCAGAACGGAGGGGACAGACGAAGAGAGAGGGGGACAACGGAAAGCCGGAATGGATGGGCACAGCGGAGGGGGACAGAGGAACGCATGGGGACAGCGGAGGGGGACAGAGGAACGCATGGGGACAGCGGAGGGGGACAGAGGAACGCATGGGGACAGCGGAGGGGGACAGAGGAACGGATGGGGACAGCGGAGGGGGACAGAGCAAAGAAGGAGGACAGCGGGGGGGGGGACAGAGGAACGGATGGGGACAGCGGAGGGGGACAGAGCAAAGAAGGAGGACAGCGGGGGGGGGACAGAGGAACGGAGGGGGACAGCGGAGGGGGACAGAGCAAAGAAGGAGGACAGCGGGGGGGGGACAGAGGAACGGAGGGGGACACAGCAATGGAGCAGGACAGCGGAGGGGGACAGAAGAACCGAGGAGGACTAAGGAGGAGGAAGTGACAGTCAGCGGTGATCGCGTGTGGGGGAATTACAAGCACCGATCACCGCTGTATGTCACTAAAGCAGCTGAAAGCCGCGGGGGGAGAAGCTTGTAACTCCCCCACACGTCCATCACCGCTGACAGTCAAGGTATCGGCGGAAGCATCGGGAGCATTTGCCCGAGTACAAGTACTTGGGCAAATGCTTGGTATCGGTGCCGATACCGATACTAGTATCGGTATCGGGACAACCCTACATCTGACCCATAAAATTGTCCTGCAAGACATTAAGGAACTGGCGAGCCTTAAATGAATGCGCGGTTCCCTCCGCCCAGTCTATGTCTGGATAATTAAAATCCCCCATTATGATAACACTTCCCATCCTTGCTGCTAATCCAATTTGTGATAGGAGATCCGTCTCCACTTCCTCCTTCAGGTTAGGGGGCCTATAGCATACTCCCAGTATTATTTTCCCCTTAGCTTCATCCCTTTGGAGCTCTACCCATAAGGATTCCACCTCCTCCCTAGCTCCCTCAGTGATGTCATCTCTCACATTTGCTTGTACTTGTATTATTCTTGATATATAGGCATACCCCTCCCCCTTTTTTACCCTCTCTATCCTTGCGGTATAGGGTATACCCTTGAATGTTTGCCAGCCAATCATGAGAGCTGTTGAACCAGGTCTCTGAAATTCCCACAAAATCCAAATCCTCCTTGTACAACAGTATCTCTAGTTCACCCATCTTGTCTGCCATGCTCCTGGCATTGGTGAACATGCCACATAGTTTAGACCGGTCGCATATTGTCCTCGTATTGGGTGTTTCAAAATTGCAACTAGGACTTGCTACTATACTCACCTTGTGTTTTTGTGCTTTGGTTAACCTACCACTAATGCCCCCAACACTACCCTCTGGAATATCATCCGCGCTGGCTATCACTGTCTCTGGACCCTCCCCCCCATCGCCTAGTTTAAAAACCCCCTCTAACTTTTTGGCCATCTTCATTCCCAGCAGATCTGCACCCTCCTCATTTAGGTGCAGTCCGTCCCTTCTATAGTACCGGTTACCGACTGAGAAGTCGGCCCAGTCCTCCAGGAACCCAAACCCCTCCTTACTACACCAGCTCTTCAGCCACTTGTTTACTTCCCTAATCTCCCTCTGCCTTTCTGGTGTGGCTCGATGTACCGGTAGTATTCCTGAGAATACTACCTTGGAGGTCCTTTTCCTCAATTTAGCACCTAAGTCCCTAAAATCGTTCTTTAGGATACTCCATCTGCCTCTGACTTTGTCATTGGTGCCAACGTGCACCATGACAGCCGGGTCTTCCCCAGCCCCTCCCAGTAATCTGTCCACAAGATCCGTGATGAGCCCACCTCTGGTTTGGGATCACTAAAGCCTCCCCCATCTGGGGATGCCTTTCCTATCCATGGCTAAAAAAGCTGATGTATTCTGAAAGGGAACACCCGGATAAGCATTTTTTTCCTCCAAAAAAGTTTTCCACACTTTATCCTATGGAGGAGGAATTCTATAAGAAATGGGAGGTTCCAGCAATCGATGCTGCAATCTCCTCGGTAAATAAAAATCTCACTTGTCCGGTAGACAATGCAGAAATGTTGAAGGATCCAACAGATAAAAAGTTGGAATTTGTTTTTAAGAACAACATTTCTCTGGCAAGTTCAGTGGTGCAGCCGGCTCTTGCAGCAATTGGAGTGTCTCAGTCCATAAAGGACCAGTTTGCAGTTTGTAGAGATACTTAAGATTATTCCTGATCAGCAGGCCCAGCAATGGACTGGCTTATCAGAAGCACTATGTTTTACGGTGGATGCTATGAAGGATTCTATTATTCAAGCCTCATGGCTTATACTAGGACTGGTATATACACACAGAGTCCTATGGTTGAAAAATTGGTCAGCCGAAGCGCCGTGTAAGAAGCTCTTGGCCAGTTTCCCATTTCATGGTGAACGGTTATTTGGAGACGATTTAGATAAATATATCCAACGGATTTCTAATGGGAAAAGTTTTCTTTTACCAGTAAAGAAGTAGTTTAAGCATTTCTCCTTTAAACGTGCATCTTCTCCAGTGCCAGGAGCATCTGCCTCTAGGCAGTCTCGACGGCCTCCACCGTCAAGCTCAAAAGGAAGACCTCAGAGGCAGTCCCAGGGCCAAAAGAGGACTTGGGGCATAAAGCGCGCAAAGCAAAAAACTAAAGCCTCCTTATGAAGGGTCGCCCCTGCTCGCTCAGGTGGGGGGAAGGCTTCTGCAATTTTCAAAGATCTGGCAGGAACAATGTCAAGACAGATGGGTGGCTTCCTCAATTTCTCTAGGTTACAAACTAGAGTTCTGAGAATTCCCGTCTCCTCGTTTTCTAAGTTCAAACATTCCCAGAGATCCAGGGAAAAGGAAGTCTCTCTTTCTAGCTCTGGATCATCTCTTATCCCAGAAGGTGATATCAGAGGTTACCACAGAGGAGCAGGGTTCAGGGTTTTATTCAAACCTTTTCATGGTTCCAAAACCGAACGGGGAGGTAAGACCCATTCTAGATCTCAAAGATCTGAACCGGCACTTAAATATCCGGTCCTTTCGCATGGAGTCAATCTGATCGGTTGTCTCCATTTTGCAAGGAGGGGACTTTTTGGCATCAATCGATATCAAGGATACATATCTCCACGTGCCGATATTTCCCGCTCATTAGAAGTTTCTACGCTTCGAGGTACAAAATAGTCATTTTCTTTTTTTATTTAAATAATTTTTATTGTTTTCATCAATTTAAAAACCTTCAGTTAAACAATACAATCAAAAGAAAAATATCCGTTAACAGTTGTTATTGTTTCCTACTTTACCTGCTTTACCGTCAAACCCTCATTGGTAGGTCGCTGCAGCGTTTGCAAGCTAATTCTGGCCTGACCTTTCTTCCATATTAACTCCCTAAAATGGGTCTGTATTTTTTGGAACCATTTCTCCCCGATCCAGACTGGAGAATTATGAAGTAAATACAACAGCTGTGGCATCCAGATCATTTTAACCAGGTTGGCGCGCCCTGCCACTGACAAAGGGAGTCTATTCCAGATATCACATTTCCTTTTAAATTTCAATAGAAGTGAGACTAAATTATCACTGATATACTGATTAGGATCATTTGACAGCACTATACCAAGATATTTAATTTTCTCGGTTACTTTTAATTGGGATATTCCCCTTGGGATGGAATTAATAAGTGGATCGACCGGTAGAAGCGATGACTTCTCCCAGTTAATAGCTAGGCCCGAAAACTTACCAAACTCCCCCACTATATGCATTACTTTTTCTAGTGAGGACACCGTATCCCCCCAAAAAATAAAACGTCATCTGCATATAGCGCTATCCTTTCTTCTCCACATTTCCTTTGAAATCCCTGTAATCCAGTTGATGATCTTACCACACCTGCTAATAACTCCATCGCCAGGGCGAACAACAGGGGTGATAAAGGGCACCCTTGTCTTGTCCCTCTCTCAAGCGGAAACCTTTCTGAATATTCATTGTTAATTTTCAATCTAACACTTGGGTGATTATATAATGTTTTCAACCATCCTATGAATATAGGGCCAAATCCGAACCTCTCCAGTACCCACCAGAGATACCCCTACTCAAGGCTGTCAAAAGCCTTGGCTGTATCCAAGGACTAGATGGCCCTAGAGCCTGTATTCTCTGTCGGGGTCTGGAGGTTCATATATACCCTTCTGATATTTATGCTGGTAGACCTGTTAGGAATAAACCCAGACTGATCCAGATGTATAAGTTTTGAGATGCATTTATTCAGCCTGGTTTCCAACACCCTTGCCACAATTTTAACGTCAGAACACAATAGTGATATTGGTCTGTAGGAGGATGCTTCAAGTTGGTCTTTACCTTCTTTCTGTATTACTACAATGGTAGCTTCTGACATCGAGGAAGGCAGACTTCCCCTTTCAGCTGCCCAATTCCATGTTTTTAGGAGCTCTGGGAGTAGCACCTCTCTGTAATACTTGTAGGTCTCCAATGGCAGCCCATCTGGACCCGGGGATTTTTGATTGGACATATCAGCTACTGCTTGTTGTAATTTTTCTAAAGCTATTGGAGAATCCAGCCTGTTCCTATCGCTTTCCGAGAGAACAGGCAGTCCATCACCCCCCAGAAACCTATCCATTTCTCTCTCATCTGAACCCTGACGTGACTTATACAGATCCCTGTAAAACTCAGAGAATGTTTCCATAATCACGGCAGGTTCGGACAAGATTTCACCAGCTGGTGTCCTAATCATGGAGATAGCTGAGGAGGGGGAATTGGTCTTAGCTAGAAGTGCCAGCATACGGCCCATTTTTTCCCCTTCTCCGAAAAAGTTTTGTCTCTGAAAGTGTCTCTTATTTTCGGTTTTTCTGGTAATTGCCACTTTATACTCCTGCTATTTCTTGAGCCATATCTCTTGCTTCTCTGGAGTTGGTTCTGTCACGTACTGTCTCTCAGACTCCATCACCTCCTTCCTAATATTCTCCTCCCATTCCCTTGATTTCTTCTTTATTTTTGCCACCTGTTGAATTAAAAGCCCCCTGAGGAATGCTTTTAGGGTATCCCCCACCGGCGCTGTGCCTATGTTAAGTTCTACAAACTCTTTTAATCTTGAGATTATTGCTCCTGGCTTCTCCATTAACTCCATCCATAGTGGATTTATTGTCCACATTTTTTGGGTACCTCTATCATGTAGATTTACAGTTAGGACCGAGGTTGAGTGGTCTGATACCCCACTTGGCCAATAATCAATTTTTTTTATTAGCCGTAGGGCTTCACTATTGCCTATTGCCATGTCTATGCAAGAGAGTGTAGAGTATGACCCCGAGAAACAAGAATATTGCTGATTATTTGGATTGCGAGATCTCCAAAAGTCGCCCCATCCAATCTCCTTTAAGAAATTGGCCTAGACGTCCCTCTGATACCCTTTCTGTCCGAGCCCCTGGTGGGAACCTATCCAGACTTTTAAGCACTGCATTAAAATCCCCCACCACTATAACTGGGGTATCTACCTTATCCTCCACAAACTCTAATAATCTTTACAGAATCTCCAGTTTAAACGGGGGAGGAATGTACACATTTGCTATAACGTATGGTTTATTTTCTATTAAGCAACTCAAGAAAATATAACAGCCCAATGCGTCTATTCTGACATCCCTGCAGGAAAATAACACTCCTCTCTTTACCAATATGCTCACCCCCCTAGAGTAAGAGGAGTAAATTGAATGATATTGTTCTTGAAATTTCTTACTCCGAAATTGTGACTTGGTGTCATTGGTAAGATGTGTTTCCAGCAGGCATATCAGTTCAACATCATGGGCCTCAAGTACCGTAACCACAGTAGCTTTTTTAACCACTTAAAGTGGAGTTCCACCCACTTTTACAACTCTTCAGCATCCCTCACTAAACTGTGCACTGTAAACAAATTGGATATTTTTTTTTTTTTCTCAGCACCTACTGTATATCTGCTGTATTCATTTTTCACTTCCTCCTCCCTGGCCGCGGCCCATCGCATCATTTCCTGTTTGCAATGCCTTCTGGGAAGGGGTGGCAACTTCCTCTGACACTGCTGTTGCTATGGAAACCTGACCTAAAACCTATTACACTGCTTGTGCTGCACTGAGCATGTGCAAGATCTGCAAGGATGAGATCCAGGAAGAAATACAGTCTGGATTCAGATGCCCACACTTAAGATGGCCACGGCCTGCTGTAAGTTTATAAAATAACAAACCACTGCTATAAACTAACAAAACAGACCTTAGTTTACAGACTAACTTTACTAGAATACATTAAGCTTGTGTATTATAGGGGTATTTTTATTTAAAAACTATAATTTCGGCCGGAACACCACTTTAACCACTTGAGCCCCGGACCTTTATGCTGCCTAAGGACCAGAGGTCTTTTTCCAATTTGGCACTGCGTCGCTTTAACTGCTAATTGCGCGGTCATGCAATGCTGTACCCAAACGAAATTTGCGTCCTTTTCTTCCCACAAATAGAGCTTTCTTTTGATGGTATTTGATCACCTCTGCGGTTTTTATTTTTTGCGCTATAAACGGAAAAAGACCGAAAATTTTGAAAAAAAATGATATTTTCTACTTTTTGTTCTAAAAAAAATCCAATAAACTAAATTTTAGTCATACATTTAGGCCAAAATGTATTCGGCCACATGTCTTTGGTAAAAAAAATGTCAATAAGCGTATATTTATTGGTTTGCGCAAAAGTTATAGCGTCTACAAACTAGGGTACATTTTCTGGAATTTACACAGCTTTTAGTTTATGACTGCCTATGTCATTTCTTGAGGTGCTAAAATGGCAGGGCAGTACAAAAGCCCCCCAAATGACCCCATTTTGGAAAGTAGACACCCCAAGGAAATTGCTGAGAGGCATGTTGAACCCATTGAATATTTATTTTTTTTGTCCCAAGTGATTGAAAAATGACAAAAAAAAAAAAAAAAAAAAATATTTACAAAAAGTGGTCACTAAATGATATATTGCTCACACAGGCCATGGGCCTATGTGGAATTGCACCCCAAAATACATTTAGCTGCTTCTCCTGAGTATGGGGATACCACATGTGTGGGACTTTTTGGGAGCCTAGCCGCGTACGGGGCCCCGAAAACCAATCACCGCCTTCAGGATTTCTAAGGGTGTAAATTTTTGCTTTCACTCTTCACTGCCTATCACAGTTTCGGAGGCCATGGAATGCCAAGATGGCACAAAACCCCCCAAAATGACCCCATTTTGGAAAGTAGACACCCCAAGCTATTTGCTGAGAGGCATATTGAGTCCATGGAATATTTTATATTTTGACACAAGTTGCGGGAAAGTGACACTTTTATTTTTTTTTTTTTTTTTTTTTCATAAAGTTGTCACTAAATGATATATTGCTCACACAGGCCATGGGCATATGTGGAATTGCACCCCAAAATACATTTAGCTGCTTCTCCTGAGTATGGGGATACCACATGTGTGGGACTTTTTGGGAGCCTAGCCGCGTACTGGACCCCGAAAACCAATCACCGCCTTCAGGATTTCTAAGGGTGAAAATTTTTGATTTCACTCTTTACTGCCTATCACAGTTTCGGAGGCCATGGAATGCCCAGGTGGCACAAAACCCCCCCAAATGACCCCATTTTGGAAAGTAGACACCCCAAGCTATTTGCTGAAAGGCATGGTGAGTATTTTGCAGCTCTCATTTGTTTTTGAAAATGAAGAAAGACAAGAAAAAACATTTTTTTTTTTCTTTTTTCAATTTTCAAAACTTTGTGACAAAAAGTGAGGTCTGCAAAATACTCACTATACCTCTCAGCAAATAGCTTGGGGTGTCTACTTTCCAAAATGGGGTCATTTGGGGGGGTTTTGTGCCACCTGGGCATTCCATGGCCTCCGAAACTGTGATAGGCAGTGAAGAGTGAAATCAAAAATTCACGCCCTTAGAAAGCCTGAAGGCGGTGCTTGGTTTTCGGGGTCCCGTACGCGGCTAGGCTCCCAAAAAGTCTCACGCATGTGGTATCCCCGTACTCAGGAGAAGCAGCAGAATGTATTTTGGGGTGTAATTTCACATATTTCCATGGCATGTTTGAGCAATATATCATTTAGTGACAACTTTGTGCAAAAAAAAAAAAAAAAAAAAAAAATTTGTCTCTTTCCCGCAACTTGTGTCGCAATATAAAATATTCCATGGACTCGACATGCCTCTCAGCAAATAGCTTGGGGTGTCTACTTTCCAAAATGGGGTCATTTGGGGGGATTTTGAACTGTCCTGGCATTTTATGCACAACATTTAGAAGCTTATGTCACACATCACCCACTCTTCTAACCACTTGAAGACAAAGCCCTTTCTGACACTTATTGTTTACATGAAAAAGTTTTTTTTTTTTGCAAAAAAATTACTTTGAACCCCCAAACATTATATATTTTTTTAAAGCAAATGCCCTACAGATTAAAATGGTGGGTGTTTCATTTTTTTTTTTCACACAGTAATTGCGCAGCGATTTTTCAAACGCATTTTTTGGGGAAAAAACACACTTTTTTTAATTTTAATGCACTAAAACACGCTATATTGCCCAAATGTTTGATGAAATAAAAAAGATGATCTTAGGCCGAGTACATGGATACCAAACATGACATGCTTTAAAATTGCGCACAAACGTGCAGTGGCAACAAAATAAATACATGTTTAAAAGCCTTCAAAAGCCTTTACAGGTTACCACTTTAGATTTACAGAGGAGGTCTACTGGAAAAATTACTGCACTCGATCTGGCCTTCGCGGTGATACCTCACATGCATGGTGCAATTGCTGTTTACGTTTGACGACAGACCGCCGCTTGCGTTCGCCTTAGCGCGAGAGCAGGGGGGACAGGGGTGCTTTTTTTTTTTTTTTTTTTTTTTTCTTTATTATTTTTTTGCTTTTTTAATCTTACTTTTAAACTGTTCCTTTCATATTTTTTTTTTTAATCATTTTTATTGTTATCTCGGGGAATGTAAATATCCCCTATGATAGCAATAGGTAGTGACAGGTACTCTTTTTTGAAAAAATTGTGGTCTATTAGACCCTAGATCTCTCCTCTGCCCTCAAAGCATCTGACCACACCAAGATCGGTGTGATAAAATGCTTCCCCAATTTCCCAATGGCGCTATTTACATCCGGCGAAATCTAAGTCATGAAATACTCGTAGCTTCCGGTTTCTTAGGCCATAGAGATGTTTGGAGCCACTCTGGTCTCTGATCAGCTCTATGGTCAGCTGGCTGAATCACCGGCTGCATTCTCAGGTTCCCTGTTGAGACAGGAGAGCCAGAGAAAAACACGGAAGACGGTGGGGGGGGGGGGGCATTCCCTCCCACGGCTTGTAAAAGCAGTCTAGAGGCTAATTAGCCGCTAGGATTGCTTTTACATGAAAGCCGACCGCTGGCTGAAAAGAATGATACCAAGATGATACCTAAACCTGCAGGCATCATTCTGGTATAACCACTCAAAGTCGTGAATGGCGTACCTGAAGACAAAAAAATGGTTAACAATGGTTAACAATAAAGCACAGTAAAGTGTAAATAATTACACACCTGAAAAACAAACATGATAAAACATAATAACAATAACAATAAAACATTGCAGAATAGAATACAGTAAAAAAGAGCAGAACAATAGAGAGAGAGAATAGAGAGAGAGAGAACAATAAAACAACTATTTTTTTTTATTTCATATTTTTTTTTTTTTTACACTTTTTTTGTAACTAACTTTTATAACGGTAACCGGTTCCAGGTTCGGGTCTCTCAAAATGCGATGGCATTTTGGGAGACCCTGTGAAAGTGCGCCTAGTCTGTGCAATGCTGTACCCTACGCTAATACTCAACTAGTGAATGGTAGCGTTCAAAACATTCACCAATGCAAAGACCAGGATTGTCAGGACAGGAGGGACAATAATAGCGGGTGTCACGCCTATATCCGCGCTTGCTGCAGACACAATATCTTTTTTGGGGGCGTTCGCTGGGTAGGGGTACTCGGGAGGACATAAAAATGCCTCTCATGCAGCCGACTGCATTTGGTTGGGGATGTGAATGGGGGAAGTACGGGCGCTGCAGAAGCGGTGGGTTCCCAATTAGGATTGGCGAATGCAGCAGGAAGGGCATTATGGGCACGACGGGCCTGTGTTTGTCTTTCTGGTGGCAGCGGGACACTACTTGTGCTTGCCATCTCGCCAGCTTGAACTGCACTTATGGGACTCGCCACGTCACCACGTGTTACTGCAGTGCTGGTTTGACTACGACCGGGGTGTACTAGGCCGCTGGCGCTTGCCAGTTCACCAAAACGCTACCAAAAAACTGTTAGCGATCGCAGGGATCAGGCCTGACTCTGCGAACGCTGCAGTTATGCTTTTAGTGTTTTGTAAGTGACAGTGATCGATCGATACTGCACTTGGGTGGGCTGGGCCGGGCGGAGGGGCAAAACGCAGGTGCTAGCAGGTATCTGGGCTGATCCCGCTAACACTGCGTTTTTGGGAACCCTAAACTGCTGGTGACGCTAGTATAGATCTGATCGGATCAGATATTGATGCGATCAGATACTATACCACTAAGGGTGGTGTACGGTGCGTGCGTGGGTGTTAGCGGTACTGGCGCTAATCTGACGCTGCCTGGGGCTGGTGCTTGCCAGTTCACCAAAATACTACCAAAAAAACTGTTAGCGATCGCAGGGATCAGGCATGACTCTGTGAACGCTGCAGTTATGCGTTTAGTGTTTTGTAAGTGTCAGTGATCGATCGATACTGCACTTGGGTGGGCTGGGCCGGGCGGAGGCGCAAAACGCAGGTGCTAGCAGGTATCTGGGCTGATCCCGCTAACACTGCGTTTTTGGGAACCCTAAACTGCTGGGGACGCTAGTATAGATCTGATCGGATCAGATATTGATCCGTTCAGATACTATACCACTAAGGGAGGCGTATGCTGCGTGCGTGGGTGTTAGCGGTACTGGCGCTAACCTGACGCCTGGGGCTGGTGCTTGCCAGTTCACCAAAATGCTACCAAAAAAACTGTTAGCGATCGCAGGGATCAGGCCTGACTCTGCGAACGCTGCAGTTATGCGTTTAGTGTTTTGTAAGTGACAGTGATCGATCGATACTGCACTTGGGTGGGCTGGGCGGAGGCGCAAAATGCAGGTGCTAGCAGGTATCTGGGCTGATCCCGCTAACACTGCGTTTTTGGGAACCCTAAACTGCTGGGGACGCTAGTATAGTATCTGATCGGATCAGATATTGATCCGATCAGATACTATACCACTAAGGGAGGCGCATGCTGCGTGCGTGGGTGTTAGCGGTACTGGCGCTAATCTGACGCTGCCTGGGGCGACGCATATCACCGCCGGGCGATCGGGGGGCTAAACCTTTATTTGGTAATAAACGGCGGGTGCCCTGACACTATAAAAAATAAACAAACTAACCAGCGTCAACCGTAACGGTTATACGGTGATCAGTGGTGAAAGGGTTAACTAGGGGGCAATCAAGGGGTTAAAACATTTATCAGATAGTATAGGGGGGTCCCTGACGCTATAAAACGCTGACGGCGAACCTAAATATTTACCTCACTAACTAGCGTCACCAGCGACACTAATACAGCGATCAGAAAAATGATCGCTTAGCGACACTGGTGAGGGGGGGTGATCAAGGGGTTAAAACTTTATTAGGGGGGGTTAGGGGGGTACCCTAGACCTACAGGGGGGTAACAGTATCTGTCCCAACACTGTAACTGTCACAAACTGACACTATGCAGTAATCAGAAAAAAAAAAAAAAAAAAAAAACTGCTGGTGTCAGTTTGTGACAGGGGGGGGGGGTGATTGGGGGGGATCGGGGGGCGATCGGGGGGGGATCGGGGTGTTTTGTGTGCCTGGCATGTTCTACTGTGTGTGTGTGTGTTGGTGCACTCACATTGATGTCTTCTCTCCTCGGGCCGGAACGGAAAATACCGACCCGAGGGGAGATGACATCATTTCCTTTGCTGCTGTTTAGCATACAGCAGCAAAGGAAGATTCTCATTGGCCGGCGGCGATCGCGAGGGGGGGGCCACGAACGGATGGTCTCCCCCTCACCACCGATCGCCGCTGGACAAAAGACGACCGCCTCGGGCACCGGGGGGGGGTCCGATCGGACCCCCCACCCGCGGAAGGCAAATCACGTACACTGTACGTGATTTTGCCTGTCCGTGCCACTTTGCCGACGTACATCGGCGTGAGGCGGTCGTCAAGTGGTTAAGGACCGCCTCACGCCGATGTACGTCGGCAAGGTGGCACGGGCAGGCAGAATCCCGTATATGTACGTGATCTGCCTCCCGCGGGCGGGGGGTCCGATCGGACCACCCCCCCGGTGCCCGAAGCGGTCCCCTTTTGTCCAGCGGCGATTGGAAAAGAGGGGGAGACCATCCGTTCGTAGCCCCCCCCTCGCGATCGCCGCCGGCCAATCAGATCATTCCTATGCTGCTGTATGCTAAACAGCAGCAAAGGAAATGATGTCATCTCTCCTCGGCTCGGTATTTTCCGTTCCGGCGCTGAGGAGAGAAGACTGCAAGGTGAGTGAAAACACACTACACGCACAGTAGAACATGCCAGGCACACAAAACACCCCCCTTTACCCCCCGACCCCCCCCCCCCCCGATCAACCCCCAATCACCCCTCCCCCCCCCTCCTGTCACACTGACACCAAGCAGTTTTTTTTTTCTGATTACTGCATGGTGTCAGTTTGTGACAGTTAGTGTGGTAGGACAGTTACTGTTAGCCCCCTTTAGGTCTAGGGTACCCCACTAACCCCCCCTAATAAAGTTTTAACCCCTTGATCACCCCCCGTCGCCAGTGTCGCTAAGCGATCATTTTTCTGATCGCTGTTTTAGTGTCACTGGTGACGCTAGTTAGGGAGGTAAATATATAGGTTCGCCGTCAGCGTTTTATAGCGACAGGGACCCCCATATACTACCTAATAAATGTTTTAACCCCTTGATTGCCTCCTAGTTAACCCTTTCACCACTGATCACCGTATAACCGTTACGGGCGACGCTGGTTAGTTTATTTTTTATAGTGTCAGGGCACCCGCCGTTTATTACCGATTAAAGGTTTAGCCCCCTGATCGCCCGGTGGTGATATGCGTCGCCCCAGGCAGCGTCAGATTAGCGCCAGTACCGCTAACACCCACGCACGCAGCATACGCCTCCCTTAGTGGTATAGTATCTGTACGGATCAATATCTGATCCGATCAGATCTATACTAGCGTCCCCAGCAGTTTAGGGTTCCCAAAAACGCAGTGTTAGCGGGATCAGCCCAGATGCCTGCTAGCACCTGCGTTTTGCCCCTCCGCCCAGCCCACCCAAGTGCAGTATCGATCGATCACTGTCACTTACAAAACACTAAACACATAACTGCAGTGTTCGCAGAGTCAGGCCTGATCCCTGCGATCGCTAACACTTTTTTTGGTAGCGTTTTGGTGAACTGGCAAGCACCAGCCCCAGGCAGCGTCAGGTTAGCGTCAGTACCGCTAACACCCACGCACGCACCGTACACCTCCCTTAGTGGTATAGTATCTGAACGGATCAATATATGATCCGATCAGATCTATAGTAGCGTCCCCAGCAGTTTAGGGTTCCCAAAAACGCAGTGTTAGCGGGATCAGCCCAGATACCTGCTAGCACCTGCGTTTTACCCCTCCGCCCGGCCCAGCCCAGCCCACCCAAGTGCAGTATCGATCGATCACTGTCACTTACAAACACTAAACGCATAACTGCAGCGTTCGCAGAGTCAGGCCTGATCCCTGCGATCGCTAACAGTTTTTCTGGTAGCGTTTTGGTGAACTGGCAAGCACCAGCGGCCTAGTACACCCCGGTCGTAGTCAAACTGCAGTAACACTTGGTGACGTGGCGAGTCCCATAAGTGCAGTTCAAGCTGGTGAGGTGGCAAGCACAAGTAGTGTCCCGCTAGCACCAAGAAGAAGACAAGCACAGGCTCGCCGTGGCCATAGTGCCCTTCCTGCTGCATTCGCCAATCCTAATTGGGATCCCACCACTTCTGCAAGCACCCCGTACTTCCCCCATTCACATCCCCAACCAAATGCAGTCGGCTGCATGAGAGGCATTTTCTTAATGTCCTCCCGAGTACCCCCTACCCAGCGAACCCCCCCAAAAAAGATGTTGTGTCTACAGCAAGCGCGGATATAGGCGTGACACCCGTTATTATTGTCCCTCCTGTCCTGACAATCCTGGTGTTTGCATTGGTGAATGTTTTGAACGCTACCATTCACTAGTTGAGTATTAGCGTAGGGTACAGCATTGCACAGACTAGGCACACTTTCACAGGGTCTCCCAAGATGCCATCGCATTTTGAGAGACCCGAACCTGGAACCGGTTACAGTTATAAAATTTAGTTACAAAAAAAGTGTAAAAAAAAAAAATGTATATAAAATAAAAAAAAATAGTTGTCGGTTTATTGTTCTCTCTCTTCTCTCTCTCTCTCTCTCTCTCTCTCTCTCTCTCTCTCTCTTCTCTCTCTCTCTCTCTCTCTCTTCTCTCTCTCTCTCTCTCTCTCTCTCTCTCTCTCTCTCTCTCTCTCTCTCTCTCTCTCTCTCTCTCTCCTCTCTCTCTCTCTCTCTCTCTCTCTCTCTCTCTCTCTCCTCTCTCTTCTCTCTCTCTCTCTCTCTCTCTCTCTCTCTCTCTCTCTCTCTCTTGTTCTGCTCTTTTTTACTGTACTCTATTCTGCAATGTTTTATTGTTATTATGTTTTATCATGTTTGCTTTTCAGGTATGCAATTTTTTGTACTTTACCGTTCACTGTGTTTTATTGGTAACCATTTTTTTTGTCTTCAGGTACGCCATTCACGACTTTGAGTGGTTATACCAGAATGATGCCTGCAGGTTTAGTATCATCTTGGTATCATTCTTTTCAGCCAGTGGTCGGCTTTCATGTAAAAGCAATCCTAGCGGCTAATTAGCCTCTAGACTGCTTTTACAAGCAGTGGGAGGGAATGCCCCCCCCCCCACCGTCTTCCCTGTTTTTCTCCGGCTCTCCTGTCTCAACAGGGAACCTGAGAATGCAGCCGGTAATTCAGCCAGCTGACCATAGAGCTGATCAGAGACCAGAGTGGCTCCAAACATCTCTATGGCCTAAGAAACCGGAAGCTACGAGCATTTCGTGACTTAGATTTCGCCGGATGTAAACAGCGCTATTGGGAAATTGGGAAAGCATTTTATCACACCGATCTTGGTGTGGTCAGATGCTTTGAGGGCAGAGGAGAGATCTAGGGTCTAATAGACCCCAATTTTTTCAAAAAAGAGTACCTGTCACTACCTATTGCTATCATAGGGGATATTACCTTCCCTGAGATAACAATAAAAATGTTTAAAAAAAAATGAAAGGAACAGTTTAAAAATAAGATAAAAAGCAAAAAAAATAATAAAGAGAAAAAAAAAAAGAAGCACCCCTGTCCCCTGCTCTCGCGCAAAGGCGAACGCAAGCGTCGGTCTGGCGTCAAATGTAAACAGCAATTGCAACATGCATGTGAGGTGTCACCGCGAACGTCAGATCGAGGGCAGTAATTTAGCAGTAGACCTCCTCTGTAATTCTAAAGTGGTAACCTGTAAAGGCTTTTAAAGGCTTTTAAAAATGTATTTAGTTTGTCGCCACTGCACGTTTGTGCGCAATTTTAAAGCATGTCATGTTTGGTATCCATGTACTCGGCCTAAGATCATCTTTATTATTTCATCAAACATTTGGGCAATATAGTGTGTTTTAGTGCATTAAAATTGAAAAAAGTGTGTTTTTTTCCCCCAAAAAAATGCGTTTGAAAAATCGCTGCGCAAATACTGTGTAAAAAAAAAAAAATGAAACACCACCATTTTAATCTGTAGGGCATTTGCTTTAAAAAGATATATAATGTTTTGGGGGTTCAAAGTAATTTTCTTGCAAAAAAAAATATTTTTTTCATGTAAACAAAAAGTGTCAGAAAGGCTTTGTCTTCAAGTGGTTAGAAGAGTGGGTGATGTTTGACATAAGCTTCTAAAATGTTGTGCATAAAATGCCAGGACAGGTCAAAACCCCCCCCCAAATGACCCCATTTTGGAAAGTAGACACCCCAAGCTATTTGCTGAGAGGTATAGTGAGTATTTTGCAGACCTCACTTTTTGTCACAAAGTTTTGAAATTGAAAAAAGAAAAAAAAAAAAAGTTTTTTTCTTGTCTTTCTTCATTTTCAAAAACAAATGAGAGCTGCAAAATACTCACCATGCCTCTCAGCAAATAGCTTGGGGTGTCTACTTTCCAAAATGGGGTCATTTGGGGGGGGGGTTGTGCCACCTGGGCATTCCATGGCCTCCGAAACTGTGATAGGCAGTGAAGAGTGAAATCAAAAATTTACACCCTTAGAAATCCTGAAGGCGGTGATTGGTTTTCGGGGCCCCGTACGCGGCTAGGCTCCCAAAAAGTCCCACACATGTGGTATCCCCATACTCAGAAGAAGCAGCTAAATGTATTTTGGGGTGCAATTCACATATGCCCATGGCCTGTGTGAGCAATATATCATTTAGTGACAACTTTGTGCAAAAAAAAAATAAAAAATGTGTCACTTTCCGCAACTTGTGTCAAAATATAAATATTCCATGGACTCAACATGGCTCTCAGCAAATAGCTTGGGGTGTCTACTTTCCAAAATGGCGTCATTTGGGGGGGGTTTTGTGCCATCTGGGCATTTTATGGCCTTCAAAACTGTGATAGGTAGTGAGGAGTGAAATCAAAAATTACCCCTTATACGCCTATCCTGAAGTCGAGCATTGGTTTTCGGGGACCCTACGCGGCTAGGCTCCCAAAAAGTCCCACACATGTGGTATCTCCGTAATCAGGAGAAGCAGCTGAATGTATTTTGGGGTGCAATTCCACATAGGCCCATGGCCTGTGTGAGCAATATATCATTTAGTGACAACTTTTTGTAAATATTTTTTTTTTGTCATTATTCAATCACTTGGGACAAAAAAATAAATATTCAATGGGTTCAACATGCCTCTCAGCAATTTCCTTGGGGTGTCTACTTTCCAAAATGGGGTCATTTGGGGGGGGGGGGGTTTGTACTGCCCAGCCATTTTAGCACCTCAAGAAATGACATAGGCAGTCATAAACTAAAAGCTGTGTAAATTCCAGAAAATGTACCCTAGTTTGTAGACGCTATAACTTTTGCGCAAACCAATAAATATACGCTTATTGACATTATTTTTACCAAAAACATGTGGCTGAATACATTTTGGCCTAAATGTATGACTAAAATTGAGTTTATTGGATTTTTTTTGTAACAAACAGTAGAAAATATCATTTTTTTTCAAAATTTTCGGTCTTTTTCCGTTTATAGCGCAAAAAATAAAACGGCAGAGGTGATCAAATGCCATCAAAAGAAAGCTCTATTTGTGGGAAGAAAAGGACGCAAATTTCGTTTGGGTACAGCATTGTATGACCGCGCAATTAGCAGTAAAGCGACGCAGTGCCAAATTGGAAAAAGTCCTCTGGTCCTTAGGCAGCATAATGTCTGGGGCTGAAGTGGTTAATGGGGTCACTCATCCCCCTAATATTCAAGAGCCTATATTTAGGGTTTTAGGTAGATTCTAAACAGAAAAGAAAAAGAAACAAGAAAAATCCCAGGGTCCCTACATAAAAAAAACAACACTGGGAAATGAAGAAGAAAAAAAAAAAAAAAAAGGAAAAATCCCTACAAGCAAAAAAAAATAAACCAGAATAAGCTAGGAACAGCCAAAGTGAAAAGCCATTATGCCTAGCTTTACTTATAAACCATCCCTGTCCTTCTACCAAAAAACATTTTGTTTGTTTATTTGTGTCTCACAAAGGGGCAATCAGTGTTAAAGTTGTGTAAACCCAAAAGGAACCAGAAAACCCGTATAACTATTCCCTGTCTACCTTCGCTTTCTATATTGTTTTTTATTAAACGTGAATAACATGTGCGTGTATACTCTATTATTATCTGTCCCTCCCCTCCTCATGTGTATACTATAAAGTCTTCCACTAGCCCTCCCCTACAACTCCCTTTTACCTCCCCTTCCACACCTCCCCTTCTGTATTGTTTACGTCCCCATCCCCCTTTACCTCCCTTCCACACCTCCCTTCCGTATTGTTTAACTTCGTTTCCCCTAAGTATCCCCCCTTCCTCCCCTTATGCCTAACTAGGCTATCCCTAGGGGCATTACTTGTGACCGTATCTTTCTTTCCAAACCATTCAACCACTTCTCCATAATCTTCACATATGTGTAATTTAAAATCATTATTTTCAGTGCTTGTCCCCTAACCCCTCCCACCCCCTAACCCGTATCAAAATATCAAAAAAAAACATTCTTGAACAAAAACACCCCATCTTTCATTAGTGACTTTCACCAACCACCC